>JARHVA010010323.1:0-180000 GCA_037957365.1 Torreya grandis | reverse complement strand
TGTGACTACCATTAAGTGGCTACTAGTTATGGTTATATAATTGATACTATAAAATGTGACTAGAATTATAATGATATGTTAATTATGGTGATTAAAACCAAGTGTTGTATTATTAAGAGATGAATTCTACATGGCTAGTGAAAAATTAGAGACTTCCAACTAAGGCACACTTTGATATTCATTGCCTTGGTTGTGAAAAAAAATTGTTAAATTAATCATAAAATACCTCACTTGTGATGTGATAAACTCTATTCTTTATGAAATATATTTCAAACTCCTTAATCCCCTGAGACATGATAAGCAAGTCAATGTGCCTAATTTCCTATTAAATATATTGAATAAAATGGTAAAAGGGTACTAAAAGGGTAAAAAAAGGATTTTTATCACCATTTATTTATCCACATTATATTATATAAGTTATTAAGGGATAAAAATCCTAATTTAACGTGGGAATACTTCTTGGAAATGAAACATCTACCACCAGATGAACAAGAAGGGATGTAAAAGTTGAATAAAAATAACACAATGTGGCAACTGAAGAACAAGAAGAGAATATCATGGTAAAGTAACCTACTAGAAGAATATGTAGGATAATATTTTACCCTTCCTATTTAGACTCATATGATAAGGGTGTGGATCCATTTTTGAAATAAAGAGTCGACTATATGCCTTCATCTTCAAGAACTAAAAAAACATAGAGTTCCCCCACTAAGTGCTCCTAGGATGAAATATCAAAGAATTATATGCAATATATAGAATTATTAAACCCATATGTACTTTTTTATTATCCATATTTAATTTGGATACTAATTTGAGGAGGTGGAGGAAACCAAAAAACAATATGTCCAAACCACTAGCAGTAGTGGAGAATAAAATTCCACCTCGTTCATCTCAAGGTTTGGAGCCTTCAAAGAAATGAAAAATTGGGTCCCTACACATAATATAACATAATTATAGGAATAAAAAATAATTTAATATAAATAATTTTAAAATTAATGCATTCAAGATCAACAAGAAAACCCTATTTTATCAAAAAATAATTAAATCATGAGTTGTTATCTACCCTAAAAGAGATTGTCTCACTTATTGTGTGCATTAGGGAACTAAAGAACCAAGAGAATGAGTTGGATGCATTAAAATGGTGTAAAATGTGGAGACTATAAGTATTTAAATGCATATATCAAAAAACATATCAATGGCACTACCCTTAGTAGTAGCATCTCATATGGCACACCAAGTCCCCATATCATAAATTTAGGATCAAATAATTTTTGTTGATATTGATGAAATTTATATATCTTATTATGATATTATTATAGTAACCCTTAAATTTTAAATTTAAAATAAATTATCATATATTTTCATTCTAGACATGGAAGAACTAGAAACTAGAATGATTGTATCCATGTAAACCATAAAGAGAACCTTTGAAATTGTTTCCACCTAAATAGATAGACCTTGTAAGGAGAAATTATCTATAATTATAGATGTAAATATCCAATCCATAAAGGTCCAATGGTACCTCTAGTACATTAAACTACTGTAAGAAAAGAAGACAATGAGGGAAAAATTGAAGGAGGTAGAAGAAAAACTACAATATAGAAAAATAAATTATTGAGTTAAAGGGAAAAGTGGAAGAATTGATCCAAAAAATTATTTAAATAATGGAGTTCATACTCTTTAAAGGTTTTGTTCCCTCTACCTCAAGGAACATTAGAAAAAATTATGTTGGCATAGCTCTATTGTAATCTACCCATAACAGTAAGTTATCCTCACAACTTCTTTGATGTCTATGATAAGAGTGCCCCTAAAATCCAAAACCAACTTTGTGAATTCTATATTCATGATTATGTTGTTATTTTTTATTTAGAATAGAATCCAAATCTATATGTGAGTTTTGTTATATTTAGATAATTTTATTATTATCTTATTAATGAAGATAAGAGAGGTAAGGACATATTTAAATTTAATTTAAAGAGAAGGAGGTGAAGTTAATAATAATGGGATAAGCCACTAGATTAGACAAGATAGAAAAATAATGAAACACCCTAATGTTAGAATCAATTATGGCCATGAATTTTTTAATAAACCAAGTTCAATCCCATAATCAGTATCTATCACATTTAGATAATTTTTTTAGAATAACTCTTCCTTAGTCTATAATAATATGGGATGAATTAACCCCTAATTTGTAAATAAAACAACCATTATCCATGTATAACATCAAAGAAACATGATAAAGAGTGCAAAATTAGATTGATGTATTGAGGTAGAGAAATCATTGGTTGGCTATAACATATCCCTAACAAGCTAGGGAAGGATCAATTAGATAAATCTTCAAAAGCCAAGAGATATAATATATTTTAAAAGAATAAGGGATTATAATTGAGGTAAGGAGAGGGTTCATCTAAACCCTTTGATTGTCATTTGATATGTGACCAATACATGATGTGATTTACTAAGATTTAATTTTCTTGAATACAAGCAACCTACTAATTTTGAGGGTGTGATGATCTAAGATATTGACCTTTAATTACCTTATAATCCCCCTTTATTGATACATTTAAATCATTCCATAAGCATATTAAAGTTCTCTTTTGTATCCCTTTTTGATATATAGTATTGAATGAATGTATTATATATATTTAGTATTTTTTGTTAAAACTTTTTATTTTATAAATAATATTATATCATATATCATCATTGCTATTTTGTATTTATTACTAATCTATTACATTCAAATCTTAAGGATAAATTATGAAGTAGATTAGGTACCTTGTAATAACTAGATAGAATGGTTGGATCACTCACAGAATTACTCATAGAAACTAGGTAAGCTAACCCATATCAACTAGATAACTAACCTATAAAAATAGTTTTACTATTCAAGTTACCTATAACAACTATAAGTAACAGGTAACACTTGTTAGTAAAGATCTTGTTGTAATTATGATAGATATTTGATGGTCTAATGTATATTTCCTCCATAATTTTAGGATTATGTTAGTTATTATAATCAACAAAAATGGATATTCAATGTCATAACATATTATCATCATTATTTATGCATTTTTATGTATTTTTAAGACCACTAAAATGATGGAACAAACTATTTTCTTCTACATTGTATTTTTTTATCTTCTAATTCTTAAATCTATGAAAATAGTGTGTAGATTATTTTATTATATTATACTAAATTCTATAAGGTCACTCATACTTTATTTTGTAGCTAAAATATCCAAATAGGAACCCAATCTCTTTATTTAAAGTGCAACTAGTAGGATATAGGTTACCAAATAGAAAGGAGTAAATATAAGATAGGATGAATAGAAAATTGAGAAGATTGTTCTAAGAACTTTTTAATTTTTCTGTGGAAATATTTTCATTGATACAAATTCATTAATGAAATATAATTTGTTTGAATTAATCAATTTTAATAATAGGAATGGATTGTAACATAACTCTAACTAAGGCAAGGCCCACTCGAGGAATTATGGCAAATATCTTATATGTTAGGCTAGATTCATTTCCACATTGTGTGTATGTATTATTAATTGTCGAATTATACCATATGATCTTTGTTATTATGTTTGATTACCTACATAATAACTTTTAATTTATTTATAAAATTTCATTTCAATATAATGCATGGAGGCATCCAAGTTAGAATTAGATTTACTTTTTATTTTCCATGCAAGTGTATTACTTTGTTTCAATCAAGTGTGTTTTCTTGTATGCAACCTTTAAGCACTTCAACCCTCAAAATATAAAACATCACATATATAATTCCAACACCTTTCTGAATACATATCCTATGTTGATAATTATGAAATTATTAGTAATAATAAATCAAATAGTTAACCCTCAAGTGACTTTATTAGGTTGTAGGTGAGTGTTGTTACCTAAATTTTGATTGATGTTTTGATTCTTCTCATCAATAGAACTATAATGTAAGAGATAGGTATATATAATGAGACATCCTACCCTAGTATACTATCCTAACATGCCTTAATGGACCTCATCTCTATGATGAGGCCATATGTGGAGTTTGAACTTTGAATAGAATAATAGATGTGTCAAAATTATCATGTATTTTGGTGTGATCTAGCTTTTAAGATATAATTTTCATTTTAAGATTACCTTTTATTATGATTTGGCTTTTAAATATTTTGTATTTTTTAATTTTCCTCCTTTATACTAATTTTTAAAAAACAATAATGGGTGATAAATATGACTATCATAAGAGAGCTTACACTTAGTTTTTAAGAAGAACCTAAATACCATGGGCCATAAACACTCATATACTTTCACCTTAGGAAATATTTTAATCTCAAAACCAACCTTGGTGAGCCCAAAAGGAATGTGAAAAAAATGGAATCATGTAAATGATCATGGAAAAGTTGGTTTTTCCTAATTTAAAAAAATGTGTACAAGAATATGGTACAATGATAGGTAGGTATGAGACATCATCATAAGATAAGGGAAGTGTGGATGAAATACATGTACATAGACTGCTATCATTATACCACAAGAGGATATTTTTGTCTCTAAATAAGGGAAAACACTACTCTCAACCATTTATTTATCTTACAAAAAATACACCTAGCTAAATTTGGGAGCAAAATAAACCTATGTAAAAAAATGAATAATTTTGGATGTTTTTAAGGAGGTTTTGGTTGATTCCCTGGGTCTTACCATGAAAATCACCAACTTAAAAGATAATATGAACATGCAAGATAAATATATGAAGCATCAAAAGGATATAAAAACCCAAAGGATGTATGTAATGATATATGATAGGAAATAATTGTAAAGGAAATAATGGATAATAAAGGAGGCAAAATATTATAAAAATAAAGATAAAGAAGATGGGAATTTTTAAACAAGGTTTGGTTGATTCTCTAGGTCTTACCATACAACTCATAAATTGAAAAACCAAGAGGTGTAGAAATGAAAAAATACCTAAGAACCGAGTATAGGTACTAAGGCTAATATGAAAGTAACTCAAAAGTGCATAAATAAATCAATGTTCAGTTACAATGTAATAGAGTCAAAGTATAACCTAAAATAAATGTTAGATCAAAATAATATAAACTAATTATAAGTATGAAATTAATATGTAGTATTAATATCATGGGGATAATGTTACTAGATAATCCATACAAACTTATAAAGGGTCTAGCACAAACACTGATAAAATGAATCACCCAAAAGGAAGGTGAGCACAAAAAGAGACCAAAGAGCCACAAAGAAACTAGGTGGACTAAAATATTCTATAAAATTTGAAAAATAGACTTAAAGGTGTTACCTAATATCTAAAATGGAAACTAGGTCCAACTATAAATCATCCCGAAATAGGGGGAAGCTAAAATTATACCAAAAATATAAAATATAACACTTGTAGACTATAAGTGAAATAAATTTTGAAAAATAAACCTAAAGATGCTACCTAATATCCATAAGGGAAAAAAAGGTTGATAGTAAGATACCAAAGAACCAAAAATGAAGCAATGGTGTAAAAAAATGATTCTAAGGAAATAAAATTCAATAAAACAAAATAACATGAGACAAAATAACAAGCAATATATATGCTAACAATTGATATCAAAGGAAAACATGTGAAATGCAATCATGTTTGTATTAGAAGGATTATTGAAAATGAGTTTGTTTGTTTTTAATATCTGAAAGTTTATTGATTTTTTCCTCATGGTAAGGATAAGAGATCAATAATCCAAGAATCCAAGAGAATGAGGATGAACATCATAAGATGACCCCCCTAAAGCATGCATAAGGGTAAGTATGGGCATCATAAGATGCCCCAAAGGATAAAATAAGAAAAATGTGGGTAGAATAAGGTTCCCCAATATGTGTGATAATAAAATTATGGGCATCATAATATTCCCCAACACATAAAATGTAGGTGGATTAGAGTTAACCTAAAGATTGATAGGCTTAATTATGATGTCAAATTTTGTATAAGTCTATGTTATAGTAAGGAATGTGACATATATGGAAATGTTAGGTTATTTTGGAGGTGATATCAAATTGTGATTTATGGTATATACCATACCAATACATTCAAGTTTATCATAGTTAAAATAAATTGTATTGGCCAAGTCAATACATTTTGGCATAACAAAACTATAATGACCAATATTATTTGATCATGGATAGGAGAAAGTAATATTTTATTGGGAATTTTAGGGACATGGATAATACCATTAAAAATATAAGTGGATGATAATAAAATGGTACCAAAACTCTAATGGAACACATCATTATTAGATAGGTAGATAATAATTGAACTATCTCACCACTCTATGGTAATTATCTGGTATAGTTGGTTGATGAAAAATGAACAATATTTAAACTCTAATGGAACACCTAAATGGTATAATAGTGTAGAAAATATTTTATAATTATATATCACCTTAGTATTATATACTTTCCAAACTTATACCTTCACCATACCTCTCATTTTTTTACCTTTCCCACTTCTACAAGTATTGCATACTCTTTATCTTTGTGCCCTTTGGCCTATATCTATTAGTATAACTAGTCTTGTGTTGATGACCTAGGTCATCTATCTTGATCAAAATGCTTAAAATGTACTTATCTTCTATATATTTAATTTATGTATGTGTACCTACTCTCATGTTTATTGGACACTAATGCCTATGATAAATAGTAGCATCGATGTTATTGTCATATCTTGAAGCAAGTGTCCAATACCATAAAGTCATCTAATTTATAATTGAAACATATCCTAATGGTTTCTATAACTATTTTAAAGTTATTTATTACTATAACAAGATATATATATACACATAATATCAAACCTCATTCATTCTTCACCTAGAATTTGGATAAAATAGCATTCAATTGAAAAAAATCTTCCCTATTTATTCATATGTCCATACTATTCATAGGGATGTTGAAGTATGATCCTATTTGTGGTGTTGTGGAATTGATGTTGTCACTGATGTCAAGGTCAAGATGGATGTAATTAATGTTAAGGTCAAATTTTATGTCATGCATGGTAAAGTGGTATGTGACAAAGAAGTCTTCTCACAAGAGAGAATTTGAAGGCAACCTATTGTTTCTCTATTGAGACAAAATTTGAAGGTAACCTATTGTCTCTTTATGGAGAGAAAATTTTAAGGAAAAATTGTAGTTATTATGTGCTTCATGTCAAGTCTCATAACATGGTATGCATGTTTGTGTACTTTTTATTGAGTTCAAGGTTCTTGAGAAGGCTTGTGTATGGGGTGCCTAGTCTAGTGCAATAAGGAGCATGATGGCTCTATGAGATGATTACACAAAGGAATAAGAGGATTTATAATAAAATTTTAACATTTATATGAGGCATTAAATCACCCATGTGTGTTTTGAAGTGATCCTACAAGGGTAAGACCTACAAGACTATCATGCAGTTAGACTAGTCCTAGACTCTACCTAACCTAATGAGGATTCTTGAGGTGTTATCAAGATATATGAAGGATGAAAATTAGTGGTAGAGAATGTGATAATATGTTTTAAACTATATAAACATGTGTATAAGGTAGATAATATTTTATAGGAGGTTCCAAGGCTATTTCATGGCTTATTAATTTGCATGAAGAGACCTAGTAAGAAGGCATATGCTTGGTAGCATGATAAGGTGACAGTCTGAGGCTTGTGAGAAGAATATTGGTAGTGTGTGAGCATGGTATGAAGTTTTATGACATGATTATGAGGTGTTGAAATAAGTGAAAGAGGTTTCAAGGTATAAGTGTGGCTTAAAGGTATAGACCTGGTGTGAAAAGAGACCTAGTGTGGTCTAATAAGGGATCAAGTTCAATTTTCAAGGTGATAGAGCTCATGTGATATTTTCCATAGGTGTGAGATGTTGTTTCAAGAGTGAATAGGAAGTTTTAGGTCTTATATTAAATTAAAAAATATAAAAAGTGAAGTTAAGGTCTCTCAAGTGCTAAAATGATGTGTTACAGAACTAAGAAATTTTTTCTTGTGTTTGTTGACATGTTGAAAATTTGCATGAGGATATAAGTAGTTCATATTAGTTGGGTAAGGGTCCTATCTTAAATTTATAGGCATTAGTTTCTAGGTTTCTAGGTTTCTAGGTAAGGGTAAGTGAGTTTGAGGCTTTAAGTCCTATGTTGTATTGTTTCAAAAACATGGTGATGACCTTGAGGTTTTTTAGGTTCTATCCATGTGACTTAATTTTATGTTTGTTTGATAAAATTGGTTGTGTGCTTCAATTTTGATTGGCAGACTTTCTAGTAGTAAGAAGGCCTAATTGTGAGTAGGCCTAATGGTGTGGTCCAAGGAGTGAAATGAGATAAATGGTGTTGTGTAGCTAAGGTGATATTATAATGGGTCTAATTAAATAATTTTTGAAATTTTTAATCCATTTATGTAGGCTCAATATGTTCTAAGGTGGTTAAGGTGAAACATGTGCTTTGAGAAGACCTAATTGCATTAGGTCTCCTTTAAGCCTAATGGTGGTTTTGGTCCGTATGAGTGATGGCCAACCTATTTAGTGGTTGTTTATCTTGTGAAAAATGTTAATTAATATATTATAAGGGTGATCCAAGTATGTAAATGTTTATGTCTGACCAAGGTATGTGAAAGCATGAGTCAAGTATAAGGACTAATATGCCTAATTTGACTAGTTAGAATATAGAAGGTATGAACGAAAAAAATAAAAGTTTAGAAATTAGGTAGAGGGATTTAATATAATAAAATAGGTGTTTTTAATATTTAATTAATTTATAATAGTGATTATATAGATTATAATAAGGTCATATGACCTAAATTTGTCAAGAAGAGGGCTAGTTGAGTGAAGAGGCCTAATAGGTTGTTTGAGAGAGATAGAAGAGTGTGAAGAGAAAAAGAAGTTGATAATCATTATTTGAGTGATAAATAGGTGTTAAAAGGTTATTATAGATTATAGGTTTTTTATTTGGTGTGGATTCACCGAGGAGGTTGGTGCCTCCTTTCAAGTTGGTACTTGTTAAAGGCCTAGTTGAGTTGGTGCTTGACTAGTGAGGGGTTGGTGCTCCTTGTGGATTTGGTACCTCACTAAATATTTATTCATTGCCTTTATTAACTTATTAAAATCAATTTTTATTGGGTTTTATTTCCCATTATGGTTTCCCACATATATCTTGTGTTCATATGTTGTATGCTTATGTGGATGTTTGTTTATACATTGGTTGATGTATGTGTTTGAATGAATGTTTCATGAATGATAAGTGAAATTGAATGATTTTTTTAAGGGAAATGATTCAACCCGCCCCCCCCCCCCTCTCAGGGGTTTTTATTCCAAAAATTAGTATGAGATCAGGTATTTTTAAGCAATCCTAATAGCCTAAAGAAGATCCTAAGTAATTGAAGATGGTTAGTTAAGCACAAGGTGGTTTCTCTATAGGTAAGGTTCTATTGTTCATAGATCTAATTATGATTTTTATATTATTATTATGAGAACATATTTTATGTATCAAGGTGTTGGGTGAATATTTTTTCATCAACTAACTAAAGGCAAAATGGGTATATCAGCCACAACGTAATGAGATAAATCTCTCCTCTCAACAAAAGGAGGTTCCCTATAAACTATTTTAAAATAATCTAAACTAAATATTAATTCAAGGGTGAGATCATACCATCCATTTCTCTTTTTTCATAAATGATGTTTACAAAGTGAAGAAAAATTCCTTGGATATTAATTAAATCCACCAGAAACCCATGAGAGTACAAAACCTATCATTGCTTCTCTTACTGATTTATAACTTATATAATATAGTAGAATGAGGCATAGCCCAAAGTCTTCACCAAAAACTACAAAAAAATTTATGATTACAAAAGAAAAAATTAATTTAAAGCCTTTCCCATATCTTTCATTCTAAAATGATAAAACACAAACTAAAGATAATTATAAGAGTACAAAGTCTCCATAATCAACTTCAAGACATCTTTCAGATTATTTCCACTCACTGTGCTTATTTAATCAAATAGATAAGATTGTATTAGGAAAAGGATGTAAGAAAAATTTCCCACATGACACAAGTTACTCCAATACAAAGTTTGAAAAGTCACTTTCTTTCTCATTTACTTAATAAAATATGATTTACAATTTGAGCTCAAAGTCTCAAAAGGCATTTCAATTGAGCAAAGTTTTTGCTTCCAATCACTAAAAGAAGATCTAGCCCCATTACAAAAGAAGCTCTCTTTATTTATGGGGAGAGGCCTTGAGGATTTAGAAAAGACTTAATTAATTTGACCTAGTCAAAGATAGGAGTCCTTGTTGACTTTGGACTTTCCATATTTTTACATGTAATTATACATGACAAAAGTCCATGTGAAAATATCCAAAGTGGTTACAAAATTGCATTTAAAAAAAGGAAATCAAACCAAGGATAGTTTTAATTTGTATCCCCATTTTTCTTCATGTGAGCATCATAAATGGTGATAGCTACTTGTATCTTGATACTGTCAGGAGAAACAATATTATTGAAAATCACCTTAGCTCTGACTGTCGCATCTCTCACTGATGTGACTGATTTTGCATGACTAGTTAACCTAGTTTTCATATTATCCAGAGTTAACTAATTATCTAGAATGTTGTCCACAGAGGCTACTGAAAATGCCTTATCTTCAAATTCCTTCCAGAACATACCTTAAAATTCTTGAATGATTTCTTCTGCTAAAAGGAATTGGTTGTCTTGTGATGTAAGCTTGCAAGGTAGCTCCTCCAATTTATGTAAAAGACTGATGTCACTTTGTTTACTAAGGTCTTTTGATTATTTGAGGTTGTTGATCAATTCTTTAAGCACCTAACTCCTATATATCAATGCTTCTTTAGTTTCAGTGTAAGAGTCTCTATCAGCAATGATGCTAATTGATATTATAGTGCTTATTTTTAACTTCTTCATATTATCCATTTATCAAGATACTTTCTTATGCTTTCAATACCCTAAGAAATAATATTAATAAGATCATCTAGTTTTGCTCTTATTTTTCTCTTTTTATCCATCTTCTCAGATAACTCTGTGAGCAAGGAAATTCCTTGTGTATGCATCTTGTCTAAGTACTCTTCAAGTAATTTTCCCTTGAGATAAGTCTTTTCCACTTTCTAAATCATGAGGTCTTTTATGGAAATAGCTTTTGGAGTTACTATTTCTAGAGTGAAAGTGATCCTTCTTATTATTGCATTTATAATGATCCTTCATCTCTTTCTCTCTGTCAATCTTCTGAATCAAGATGTCCATAGCTGACTGCATATCACTCTTAGCACTTTCATGAGTTATCTTACCTAAGTCAACTCTAGAGATAGAGTAGTCACTTACATCAAAATTATCAATAGTTACATCCTATGGAGGTCTTGTAGCTTCCAAAAATTTGTGTCCCTTATCCCCAATCATCTTTGAAAGAATCTTTGGCTTTTTGGGAGTCTTGACTTTTACTGACACCATTTTATTGAAATCAAAATCATCTAGAGAGATGGCTTGTTTTTTCCTTTTAAGCGTATAAGCTGACAAACAAAAAGTACTTACATTAGTATCAATCTCCATTGTTGGCATTACTAGAGTTGCACTTGCACTGGTAGTAGAAATAATAGGTGGAGTATCAGTAAAAATTTCACCTTTGTTGAGTGATCGAGAGTAAAACTATCCTCAATATCAAAATATGGAGATAATAAATTGGGAATTGATCCTGAGGAATGAAGAATATCTCCAAAAGTGCCTTAAGGGTTGTCAAAAATAATTTTAAAAGGGGAGGGTGATCCAAAAGAGGGAACACTAATTGGATAAATAGGTAAAGGAGTTGTAATAGGCATGCCCGATAGGGAAGAATAAATTCTTATTTCCTTCTACACATTCTCTTGAGGAGGCAAAGTTTCCTTCTCTCATTTATCTATGGGCATATCATCAGTCTCCATCTATTTCCTTGTTAGTTCTTTGGTGCTTTGCTTCTCAACTTCCATATCTACTATTTCTGGCTCTTTTTCCATAACTTTTAACTTCTTCGTCACAAATATGATTTTAGGCTTATGTGGCCTAGAAGAGGAAGGAACATCACTTTTATTCTTCATCCTATTTTCTACCCTTCTTGTCTCCTCTTGAAATTTAGCTTTTGAACCTATGATGAATTCTTTCAAAGTGATTCCTTTATTTGCTAACCAATCATTGGTGTTTGCCAATATTGGTTCAAATCTTTTCTATAAGGAAGTTAGTTCCTTTTGTGACCATTGGATTGGGGAAAGAGGGGAATTTACAATCTGTTCAGCATGGTATCTATCATTAATCAAATCCCTATCATCCACTAAATTTTTAGGGATATCAACAAGCCCTAGATATTCTATCTGCTCAAGAGATAACCTATTTAGTCCATTTTCCTGATATCTTCCATTGTCTGCAAATCTACCCAAACATCTTTAATCATAGACTCATGAAATTGGGTTTTCCTCCTGATTATATCTTTTACACCCCTATAATCAAAATTTGGTCTTCTTTTGAACTGCTTCATGGTTACAAGCTACATTTTAGTTTCCATAATTCTAGCTTTTCCAACAGTCAACACTAAAAACCTACCAATTTCAATTAGGAATCCGAATTTTTGATTCTTGAGTTCCATCTATGTTTATTATGTATGATAACTATTTGCCTACATAGCTCCATCAAGACCAATTTATTTGAAAATAATCTTGAAAGCATATAAGGGTGACCTTGGAAAAAGCCAACATGTAGGTATGAAAAAGCAAGAAATTTCAAGAACATACATCTAAAATAATTCATAACTGCCTAGGCCTCATCAGACATTTTTATTTTCTCTAATTAAGGATCAAAGAGACACAAAAATATAGCAAATAAAGCATCATTTACTCTCCTAAAGTGATGAATAGATTCCTTTAATGTTAACTAAGAGTAGTATTGATATACTGGGGTTACTCTCCTATCTCCTTATGATGTCAAACCCAGAAAGGTTCTCATTGAGGCTACAATATACACCAAGTAGGAAGTCATGTAGAATTTGAAAGTAGTGGATATCTTTGTCAATTTCTCATGTAGAGCATTGTTGATTTGTTCACCCTAGAAGATGACTTGTTTGCCTTAGAGAATTATCTTGATATAGGGATACATCCACCCATGAAATTATGAGGAAGAGGGTAACCTCTTACCCTACTGAGAAGAGTGATTAGATCATCGACTTCTTCTAAAAAGTAACTCCTTGGAAAACTTCATGGCCATCTTGACAAATTTGCCCTTAGAGTCTTGAGCCATTTATTATTGATTACTTTCTTCGCTCTTTTAGGATCTTTGTCATATTCTCTTTATGCTTCAACAAAATCAAGTGTTATTACTTCAGTAGCAAGAGGACACATGAACACTTTATTGATGAACTCAGGATCTAGTCTAATTACCACATTACCACTATTGTCTAACATAGCCCTGGTATCTTTATTATAAAACTAAGCACATTGAAGAATGAATTACATGTTGTGAGTTGCTACAGGAAAAGAAGATACCAAATGAATATTGCTATCAATTATATTCTTCATTTCATGACTGGGATTATTTGATTTGGTTCTTTCCATGAACTTAGCTATATCCATGTGACCAATCTCTATATCTCTAATGTCATCAACATTAGAAGTAACTGAGGTATTTGGAAAAACACCTTGATATTTTTACATCATTGTCTTTGACTTCTTTAGAGAACCTCAGTCATCTAGAAGAGTTTTTGTCAAAAGGATGTCGATGAAGGACCCACAAGAGAAACTACAACAAAATTCATGATCATGCAATCGAGGGAAATATTGGCAATCTAGGAAAACTACATGTCAATGATCATGACTATGGGGATGCGCTTGAAAGGGCTAAAGTGTGATTAGGCTAGAAAATCAGAAGAAAATGGGTTTGGAAAAGCAAAACTCAAAATTTCCCAGAGTTAAAAAATTTGAATGAATGTTTGCATGGGCAGAAAAAATCACCGCCCTTACACATGGAGGGGGGAAATTATCTTATGCATCAGTGGAAAAAATCACCACCTTTGCAAGAAGAGGTAAAATTCACTTTATATAAGGGTAGTGATTTTCACCATCTTTGCATGTCAGATTTGTCTAAGCGCGATGAAAATTGATGACCTTATAGGTTGAGTTAAAAACATGCACAGTCAGCAAAAATTGCCACCATAACATATTAAACTTTGTTTGAGTGGCAAAAATCACCGATTAGGCATGATAGATCATGTAAGCATGGTGAAAAATGCCGCTACTACACTAAGGTAGAAATTTGGTTTTACCCACCTTAGGGTTTTGGCATTTTTTGATGTCAAGGCATACTAGGGTGAAAAAAGAAATAAGGGGGGGCTGAACTATAGCAAAAAAACCTAAAAAGAGGGAAAGATGAAAAAACCAAACTTTAAAGGAAAAGAAAACAAAAAATGAAAACCTAGAAGCAAAAGACTAGAAAGTAAAACTTACTGGTAATTTCAAAATCCCAAGCTAGAGGTTGGTGAATTTGTAATCTTACTCATTCACATGGTTGAATGATTGTAGGGAGAAGGAGCAAAAAACTTAAAATGATAAAAAAACAATGATCAAAAGGCATTTAAATGCCTCAAAATGAGCTCCAACCACTCAGTGCACACAGTCATAAATGCTGTGCATGAAAATTGAGATCATGCAAAGGTGGCAAAAATTACCGCCCCTACATGAGGAGGGAAAAGAAAGATGCAAGGTCAGTGCTTTTTCCACTCATACATAAAGGGGAATAAATATGCAAGGGTGGTGAAAATCACCGCTCTTGCATGAAAATAAACAAAAAAAACTTACAAGGGTAGTAAAAATCACCACCTCTACACTAGGAGGATGAACACATGTAAAAGTGATTATTTTTACCACTAGTGCATGGAAAACTAAAATTTAGCTAACACCTTGCAAACTATCAAAATCCAACATCCTGATCAGATCAAGACCATAATGAGTTTCATGTTTTTTGAAAATTTTTGATGAGGGAGTGTCATGAACTTATTTAGGATGTTAGACAACCTCACTCGAGATGAAGAGAAACTTGCCTTGAACAACAAACTTAGAGTGAAGATCATGAAACAGACAAGTTTCCTAGGGGTTGTCTCTAAAATGAGTGTGGCAAATTTCGGGAACAACAGCTAGCTCCAACTAGGGAACTTCCATCGATTGAACTTTGAAATGATCGAAGGGAGTCAAATCCAATCTCTAAGTACCTTCATCCATACCATTGGGCCATGGATTCAAGCTACCAAAAAGAAAAAGACACAAAACTAAAACAAAGATGAATAAAAATATAAAACTATACAAATATACAAATAAACTCATCTGATACTTCAAAGATTGAAGTGCTTTAGATGTTACTCACTATGAGGCAGTGAGAATGGTGTTCCATCTTGATATTCTAGCAAAAAACTATTTTCTCCATAGAATTGATGAATGGTGAATGGACCTCTCTATAAGGAATCAAATTTTCCATGCATTCCTTTTGGTTCTCTCCTCTTGTCCCACAACAAGACTTGATCTCCAATCTAAAACTCATGAATTTTTACTCTCTTGTTAAAGAGTTTCTTTACCTAATTTTGATGTGAAAAAATACAATCCTCTACCATAGCTCATTTTTCTTCTAGTTCATTTAAGCACATGATCCTCTTATCAATGGAATTTTTGAAAGCTTGATCTTTAACTTTAGTGCTGGTAGTTCCAAGGTGATTGTTATCTCTGCATTCAAACCATACAGAAGTTGAAATGGTGACACACCTATTACCCTCTTGGGTGTAATCCTATTTTCCCACAAAGCATCAAACTATGATTTATGCCAAGTTCTTTGATTGTCATCTACCAGTTTCCTAATAATAGTAACTAGATTCTTGTTACTTGATTTCACTTGGCCATTTCCTTGTAGATAGTAGTTTGAGGAGTGGGAAATAATAATCTCATGATCATAGTAAAAGTAGGTAATCTCATGAGAAGAGAAACAAGTGGCATTAACCACTATAATATTATTTGGAACTCCAAATCATGAAATAACATTTTCCTTAAGGAAATTATATACTACTTCTAAAGTAGCATGCTTAACTGGAATGGCTTCCACCCACTTGGTAAAATAGTCTATTGTGGTGAGAACATATTTGTGTCTAGAAGTTGAAGATGGGTTCACGATGCCAATGAAATCAATACCCCATTGTGGAAAAAGTACTTCAATCACCACTGGCTTGAGAGGTAATGCAGCCAAGCTGGGTTTCCCAATAAACTGTTGACATAACTCACACCTACGTACCCATTTGTATGCATCTTAAAATAGTGTAGGCCAATAGTATCTAGCTCATGAAATTTTATGAGCCATCATAGGTGCAAAAGAATGTCTTGTATAAGATAAATTATGGAAAGACTCAAAAAGTTTACCTTATTATGCCTTATCCATGCAATGAAGAAATACCCCATCAAGGTTTCTTTTGTATAAACCATTGTCCCACAAGACATAGTTAGAAGCTTTCAACTTAACATTTCTTTTTTCTTTATAAGACAAATGGGTAGGACACTCACCATAGGTAATTAAATGAGTGATATTGGAATACCACTCATCAGTAGTACTGACAAAAAGAACCATAGGCATGTCTTCAATCTTTATTTCTTCATGTCTTGTTTCTTTTGTTATGTTATCAACAATTAATTGGAAGAGACCTCTCCCTCACATAATCTTAGTAGGTTTGATATCAAGATCAAACTCTTTAATCTTAGAAATCCAATTTCCCCTTTTAGTACCAAACTCTTGTTAAGTTAAAATGGACTTTACTATTGTATCAGGCACCAGAATAATAGTATGTGAATTCAGGATATAGAAATAGAAATGTTTTACCACCTTAACCACAACATAAGCATGATTATCCATATTTGAATATTTCAATTTATGAGCTTTGAGATGACAACTCACAAATGATATGGGAGATTCCACACCTTTTTTGTTTCACTAAACCAAAATGGCTAAAATTGTATGTTCAGAAGCATAATTGTGTACTACAAAGTCTTTGGTATAATCCAAGCAAACCAAGATTAGAGCATGAGCGATAGCCTTCTTGATATCCTCAAATGCCACTTTGCCTTCTACAGTCTAATGGAAATTATCCTTACCCTTCATCATGTCAACAATGTGGTGAGTCTTCTCTGCAAATTTAGGAATGAACCTTCATATAAAATTCACCTTTCTAAAGAAAGAATGAACTGCAATCTTACTAGCAAGAAGAGTAAGATTTTGGATAGATTTGATTATTTCTAAGTCAATTTTATGCCTTCTCAGGATACAATGTGACCAAGAAGTTTACCTTCTATAACCCTAAAGATTGACTTCTTAGGATTGAGAGAAATACCATTTTGCTGACATCATTTTAGCACTTGTTGTAAATGATGTGCATGATCAAGATGATGTTTTGATAAAATAGTCAAGTCATCAAGATATACCATAATAAACTTCCCTATTTCATCTCTAAAGGTGAGATCCATTACTCTCTAGAAGGTGGCACCAACATTGATCAGACCAAAAGGGCATTTTATGATATGCAAATGTGCCCCAAGGTGTAGTGAAAGCAATTTTATATTGATCTGCTTTATTGACTTTCACTTGATTATACCCAGAAAAACCATCTAACATTGATAAAAATTTTGAGCTAGTCACTATTTGCAATACTTGACCATGATGGGTAGGGGGTAGTTATCCTTTAGAAAAGATTTATTTAGGTTTCTAAAATCAACATAGATACAAATTTCTCCATTCTTTTTTCTTATAGGAACTATGTTCACAACCCAGGTGGAATGATAGATTGGAAAAATTATCCTTGCATTTAACATCTTCTGGATCTCAGAAAGGATAGTACCTAATATTTTAGGGTTATATTGCCTTTGTTTCTACTTGTGAGGCAATGACCCAACTTTAAGAGGAAGTTCATGCTGAATTTCTTTAGGACTGAGAGATTTTAAATCATCATAAGAATATGCCAAAATATCAATGTAACGATGAATAAGAGTAATGAATTTGATCTTTTCATCAGAAGTGCAACAATTCCCAATGTTGACCATTTTGGGATTTTCTTCCGTACTCAAATTTATTTGACAAACTCCTTGGAGGAACTTGAATCTATTTGTCAATGCTTAATATACCTATCATGTTTATCAAATAACTTCTCAAGAGAAACCAAACCTTTTGGAATTTTATTCCCTTTGAGTTGAAGGAACTCTTCACCAATTTTTGAATTTATTTTAGGAATTGATTCCTGTGATGGATATTTGTTACCTTCAAAATAAAGCTCCTCAAAGTTATCCATCTTTTCCAAAAAAGTAATGATTTGATTGTCACTATTAAACACCTACCAATGGTTGGCATTATCAGGTACACTTGGTCAAAAGACCAGCTCAATAGTGTACTTGTTCCATTTGAAATATTTATGAGGAACCATGAGGGTTGCCTGCATGATTATTAAAATCTCTTAGCACCACAGAAATATTGAAAGCATCAAAACTTTCAATGCAATCCCATACAAGATTATGATAATGTCATAATATTTCATTTTTGGTTTGATATAAATTCCTTACCTAACAAACCACCAATTTAGCATCTCCTTGAGCATGAAGAATTTTAACACCTCTAGCATGAGCATCTTTCAATCCAAGCAACAAAGATTCATACTCGACGGTGTTGTTGGTATTGTTGAACTGCAACTTATATGAATAAGGTAAAATTTATCCTTGAGGGGATATAAAAATAATTCAGCTCCAAAATTGGTAGAAGAGTAGCTGCCATCAAATTCTAGAATCCAAACATCATTAAAATTTGATCTTCTTAAAGATTTCTCTTCATTGGTGAGGGAAGATTCTTTCTTACCTAAACTTTGCTCTAATAATTTTTTTGATTTTTTATCTAAATTTTTTGAATTTTCACCTAATGAACTTTCATCTGATGAGCTAAAAATATCTTCGGTGGTTAGAAAATAATTACCCATTCCTGATGATTTAAACAAAATTTGAGCTTTGGGGTCTAATGTTTTGGTGATAATATACTTTGATTCTTTCTTAGGAAGCAACTTTTACATGATTCATTTAACAGGTATCCTTACTTTAGACAGATCCATATTCAACTATCCACCTACATCTTTACAAAAATTACATCCGAGCAGAATGCCATAAGAGGTTGGAACATCAGCCACTAAGACTGTCATCTTAATCTTCTTATTTGGGAAAGCTGCAAATGAAAATTGGGCATCTTTGATTTGACCCAAAAGTGGTACTCACTTATTTTCCATGGAGAAACATCTCCCAAAAGTCTTAGTTAAGGTAAAACTAAGAGAATCTACTACCTTAGTAAGCATAACATTATCAGAAGCTCTAGAGTCTATTATATAGTTGCTCAACTTATGACCATTTATCAATAGAGAAACATAGAAAGGTTCTATTTTTTTGAGGGCAACAAGAGGAGTAGCGACAAGATTATTTTGGATGTATTTTTTTTTTTGGGGATCATGAGTCACTTTTGAAAAATCTTATCCTATAGGGATGGTTTTGTTTTTGATGTATTCAGCCAACCTATCAAATTATTCAAAATTAACTTATAAGTACTCAATCTCAAACATTTAAATCTTGGTCTTCCTAGCATGATCAATTATATCAAATAACTAAAATGAACAAGAAATAGAGGAAGAAAGTCCATCATTCTAGTTTTTATTTGATATGGTACTAGTCTAAGAAATTGAAGCATAAGGTACAGGATTGTTTGAGATACTTACTTTCTTATTGATCACCAGGTCCTTTGATTGGAAAGGCAGTGAAGTCCCTCATTTAGCAATTGAGATTATTGGTTGAGGTTCTTCTCCTACTTTTACCTTATCATCTTGTTGAGTTGACTAATTTTGGGACTTAGTAAAAATAGCATATGATCCATCAAACACTTATCCCTTTTTCTTAGCTTCATCTTGGCAATTCAAAAAACCAATGTTGGAGTCACCAGCTAATTCTTCTTCTCCTTCTACAAAGAGATTAGCATCATACTCTTTGTCCAACTCAATCTGGAAAGAGAGATCATGTTTGGCTTCATGATAACCAACTACTGAGTTGATCGGTGTTGCTTCAATGGTAAGCTTCCCTTATGTGGGAGGAAGATGATTGGATTTCCCTTAATTTTTGGTAGCATTACCTTAATAGGAATGGTTAGGAAATGTCCTCCTTGGTATATCTCGATAAGAAGGAGGAGTAGACATACCTTGAGACATTTGCCTTTTCAGGGCTAGCAATTCATTTGCTTACTTTTGTACCATAGGATCAATGGTGCTTGTGGAAGAACTTTTAGTAGATGAAGAAAATTTAGTTTTATTAGAATATTTTCTTATTTTACCTACCAGGATAAGATCATCTTCGACCTCGGTAGCTAAAATTTGAGCTATAAAAAGATCTATAGGGCCATCCTACCTCAATAGGAAACTCACTTCAAGAAGTTGAGAATTAATGAAGAAGCACTTAAGATTTTGTGATGTTGGCTGAGTAATTGTAGGGATCATGTTCCTTAGCTTATTGAATTTAGCAATGAAGTCTCGCATAGGCTCATGAGGCTCCTTATTCATTTGCGTAAGTTGATCCAACAAGGCATGTGCATCTTCTGTGGGTTTGAACCTAGCCTCAAACTTGGCCTTGAGAGTGTTTTAATTAGTTATACTCCGAGCTTGAAGGTAATAAAACCAATCTACGGTATCACCTTGTAATGTTTTTACAAATAGTATTACTATTATATATTCATATTCAATGCCTATCACACCACATGCTATGTAGAAATCTATAATATGCTCATCAAGATGAACCTTCCCATCACCATAAAACTTGGAAAAATACTTTCTTAAACTATGAGGTAGTTCATGTAAAGGTGGGGTTAGATTGAGAGGGCCAAAAGTGTGACCCCAAGGACCTTGGGCTGCCATGATGTGATGATTAAAAGGAGGGATAACAAACCTTTGTGAGGTATGTATGGAAAAAACTTTGCTATCACTAGAACTAGAATCTTTGCTTGGTATTGGAGACCTGACATTGGTAAGAGGAAAATTCTTGGTTCACTGAAGGCAAGATTGTAGAGAAAAAATATCAAAATTATTTTGTTGCACCAACTCAAATATAGGATCATTAATACCTTGAGCTCTTTGGATTCATGTATACCATAGATCAGCCAGAATGTAGAATGAAAAAGAACTATAAATGCTTCAATTTGAAGCTTGAGGCTTCAAAGTGCATGTTTGTATCCCTAACAAAGTCACCAAAAAACTGTTGGGTGAATATTTTGTCATCAGCTAATTGAAGGAATAATGGGTATATCAACCACATTGTAATGAGATAAATATCTCCTCTTAGTAAGGTGAGGTTCCTTATAAACTATTTTAAACTAATCTAAACTAAATATTAACTTAAGGGTGACATCATACCATCCATTTCTCTTTTTTTAGAAATGATGTTTACAAAGTGAAGGAAAATTCCTTGGATATTAATTGAATCCACTAGAAACCCATGAAAATACAAAGCCTATTGTTACTTCTCTTACTGATTTATAACTTATATAATATAGTAGAATGAAGTGCAGCCCAAAGTCTTCACTAAAAACTATAATAGAGTATATGATTACAAAAGATAAAAGTAGTTCAAAGCCTTTCCCATATCTTTCATTCTAAAATGATAAAACACAAACTAAAGATAATTATAAGAGTACAAAGTCTCCATAATCAACTTTAGGACATCTTTAAAATTATTTCCACTCACTATGCTAATTTAATCAAATAGATAAGATTGTATTAGGAAAAGGATGTAAGAACAATTTCCCACACGACACAAGTTACTCCAATACAAAGTTTGAAAAGTCACATGCTTTCTCATTTACTTAATAAAATATGATTTTCAATCTGAGCTCAAAGTCTCAAAAGGCATTTCAATTGAGCAGAGTTTTTGCTTCCAATCACTAAAAGAAGATCCAACCCCATTACAAAAGAGGCTCTCTTTATTTATAGGGAGAGGCCTTGAGGATTTAGAAAAGACTTTATTACTTTGACCTAGTCAAAGATAGGAGTCCTTGTTGACTTTAGACTTTCCATATTTTTACATGTAATTACACATGACAAAAGTACATGTGAAAATGTCCAAAGTGGTTACAAAAGTGCATTTGAAAAAAGGAAATCAAACCAAAGACAATTTTAATTTGTATCCCTATTTTTCTTCATGTGAGCATCATACATGGTGATATCTTCTTGTATCCCAATACTGTCTGGAGTAACAGTATTCTTGAAAATCACCTTAGCCTTGACTATGGCATCTCTCACTACTGTGATCGATTTTGCATGACTAGTTAACTTGGTTTTTAGATTATCTATAGTTAACTAATTATCTAGAGTATTATCCACAAAGGCTACTGAAAATACCTTATCTTCAAATTACTTTCGAAACATACCTTAAAATTCTTGAATCATTTCTTCTTCTAAAAGGAATTAGTTGTCTTGTGATGTAAGCTTGCAAGGCAGCTCCTCCAATTTATGGAAAAGATTGATGTCACTCTGTTCACTGAGGTCTTTTGATGATTTGAGGTCACTAATAAATTATTTAAGCACTTGACTCATATATATCAATGTTTCTTTAGTTTTAGTGTAAGAGTCTCTATCAGCAATGACACCAATTGATATTAGAGTGCTTATTTTTTAAATTCTTCATATCCATCCATTTATCAAGATACTTTCTTATGCTTTCAATATCCTAAGAAATAATATTAATAAGATCATCCAGTTCTGCTCTTATTTTTCTCATTTTATCTATCTTCTCAGATAACTCTATGAGCAGGGAAATTCCTTGTGCATGCATCTTGTCCAAGTAATATTCAAATACTTTTCCCTTGAGATAGGTCTTTTCTACTTTTTGAATCATGGGGTCTTCTATGGAAATGGCTTCTAGAGTTACTATTTCTAGAGTGAAAGTGATCTTTCTTACCACTATAGTCAACTGTTCCACCATTTCTTTATAATGATCCTTCATCTCTTTCTCTCTATCAAACTTCTAAATCAAGATGTCCATAGCTGACTGAATATCACTCTTATCACTTTCATGAGTTATCTTACCTAACTTAACTCTAGAGATAGAGTAGTCACTTACATCAAAATTTTCAATAATTACATCTTGTGGAGGTCTTGCAACTTCCAAAAATTTGTGTCCCTTATCCCCAATCATCTTTGAAAGAATCTTTGGCTTATTGGGAGCCTTGACTTTTATTAGCACCATTTTATTAAAATCAAAGTCATCTAGAGAGATGGTTTTTTTTTCCTTTTAGGCATATAAGTTGACAACCAAGATGGGAGTGCAGAAGTACTTATATTAGTATCAATCTCCATTGTTGGTGTTATTGGAGTTGCACTTGCACTGGTAGTGGAAACAATAGGTGGAGTATCAATAAAAACCGCACCTTCTACTGAGTGATCAAGAGAAAAACTATCCTTAATATAAAAAGATGGAGATAAAAAATTAGGAATTGATCCTGAGGAATGAATAATATCTCTAAAAGCACCTTGAGGGTTGTCAAAAATAATTTTGGAAGGGGAGGATGATCCAGAAGAGGGAACACTAATTGGAGAAATAGGTGAAGGAGTTACAATAGGCATGCCTGACAGGGAAGAAGAAATTCGTATTTCTTGCTACATATTCTCTTAAGGAGGCAAAGTTTTCTTATTTCATTGATCTATGGGCCTATCATCAGTCTCCATCTATTCCCTTGTTGGTTCTTTGGTGCTTTGCTTCTCAACTTCCATATCTACTATTTTTGGTTCTTTTTCCATAACTTTTGACTTCTTCGTCACAAATATGATTTTAGGCTTATGTGGCCTAGAAGAGGAAGGAACATCAATTTTATTCTTTGTCCTATTTTCTACCCTTCTTCTTATCTCCTCTTGAAATTTAGCTTCTGAACTTGTGATGAATTCTTTCAAAGTGATTCCCTTATTTGCAACCAATCATTAGTGTTTGCCAATATTGGCTCAAATCTTTTCCTTAAGGAAGTCAGTTCCTTTTGTGACCATTGAATTGGGAGAAGAGGGGAATTAGCAACCTATTTATCATGGTATCTATCATTAATCAAATCTTTGTCATTCACTAAATTTTTAGGGATATCAGCAAGTCCTAGATATTTTATCTACTTAAGAGATAACCTATTATAGTCCATTTTTTTGATATCTTCTATTGTCCTCAAATCTACCCAAACATATTCAATCATAGGCTCATGAAATTGGGTTTTCCTCCTAATTATATCTTTTACTTCCTTGTAATCAAAATTTAGTCTTCTTTTGAACTGCTTCATGGTTATAAGCTACATTTTAGTTTCCATAACTCTATCTTTTCCAGCGGTTAACACTAAAAACTTACTAATTTCAATTGGGAATTTGAAATCAGGCTTCTTGAGTTCCATGTGTTTATTATGTATGACAATTATTTGCCTATATAGCTCCATCAAGACCAATTTATTCAAAGGGAATCTTGGAAGCATATAAGGGTGACCTTGGAAAAAGCCAACCCGTAGGTATGAAAAAGAAGGAAATTACAAGAACATACATCCAAAATCATTCACAACTACCCAAGCCTCATCAAGCATTCTTCTTTACTCTAATTGAGGATCAAAGAGACATAAAAATATACCAAAGAAAGCATCATTTAATCTCATAAAGTGATGAATGGAACCCTTTAATGTTAACTAAGAGTAGTATTGATATACTAGGGTTAATCTCTTATCTCCTTTTGATGTCAAACCTAAAAAGGTTCTCATTGAGGATGCAATATACACCAAGTAAGAAGTCATATAGAATTTGAAGGTAGTGGATACCTTCATCAATTGCTCATACAGAGAATTGCTAATTTGTTCTCCCCAGAAGATAACTTGTTTGCCTTGGAAAATTATCTTGATGTAGGGATACATCCACTCATGAAATTGTGAGGAAGAGGGTAAACCTCTTACCCTACTGAGAAAAGTGATCAAATCACTGGCTTCTTCTAAAAAGTCACTCCTTGGAAAACTTCATGGCCATCTTGAAAAAATTGCCCTTGGAGTCTTGAGCTATTTATTATTGATTACTTTCTTCACTATTTTAGGATCTTTGTCATATTCTCTTTGTGCTTTGATAAAACCAAGCTTTATTACTTTGGTAGCAAGACACATGAACACTTTATCGATGAACTCAGGATCTAGTCTAATTACCACATTATCACTAGTGTCTAACATAGCCATGGTATCTTTATTATAGAACTAAGTGCATTGAAGAATGAATTTTATGTTGTGAGCTGATATAGGAAAAGAAGATACCAAATGAATATTGATATCAATTATCTTCTTCATTTCATGGCTGGGAATACTTTATTTAGCTCTTTCCATGAACTCAGCGATATACATGTGACCAATCTCTATATCTCTAATATCATTGACATTAGAAGTAACTAAGGTGTTTGGAAAAATACCTTGATATTTTTACTTCATTATCTTTGACTTCTTTGGAGAAACCTCAGTCATTTAGAAGATTTTTTATCAAAAGGATGTCGATGAAGAAGGACCCACAAGAGAAACTGCAATAAAAGTCATGATCATGCAATTAGGGGAAATACTAGTAATCTGGGAAAACTACATGTCGATGATCATGACTATGGGGATGTGCTTAAAAGGGTTAAAGTGTGATCAATCTATAAAATTAGAAGAAATCAGGTTTGAAAAAGTGAAACTCAAAATTTTCTAGAGTTACGAAATTTGAATGAATGTTTGCATGGGTTGGAAAAAATCACCACCCTTGCACATGGAGGGGGGGAATTATCTTATGCATCAATGGAAAAAATAATCTCCTTTGCAAGAAGGGGTAAAATTTGATTTATATAGGGGTAGTGATTTTCACCACCCTTGCATGTCAGGTTTGTGTAAGGGTAATGAAAATCGCTGACCTTTTAGATCGAGTTAAAAACATGCATAGTCAGCAAAAATTGCCACCATAACATATTAAACTTCATTTGAGTGGAAAAAATCACCGATTAGGCATGATAAATCATGTAAGTGTGGTGAACAATTTTGCTACTACACTAGGGTAGAAATCTAATTTTACCCACCCTAGGGTTTTGGCATTTTTTGACGTTGAGGCATACTAGGGTGAAAAAAAATAAGGGGGAGCCAAACTACAGAAAACAAAAACCTAAAAAGAGGGAAAGATAAAAAAATGAACTTTAAAGGAAAAGAAAACAAAAAATGAAAACCTAGAAGCAAAATACTAGAAATCAAAACTTATCTAGTAATTTCAAAATCCTAATCTAGAGGTTGGTGAATTCATAATCTTACTCATTCACACAGTTGAATGATTGTAGGGAGGAGGAGTAGATAATTTAAAATGATAAAAACAACAATCAAAAGGCATTTAAATGCCTCAAAATGAGCCCCAACCACTCTATGCACATGGTCATAAATGCCACATGTGAAAACTGAGATCGTGCAAGGGTGGAAAAAATCACTGCCCCTACATGAGGAGGGAAAAGAAAAATGCAAGGGTGGTGAAAATCACTGCTCTTGCATTAAAAAAAAAAACTTATAAGGGTAGCAAAAATTTTTGCCTCTACACTGTGAGGATGAACACATGCAAAAGCAACTATTTTTACCGCTAGTGTATGGAAAACCAAAAGTTAGCTAACACCTTGGAAACTATCAAAATCCAACATCCTGATCGGATCAAGACTACAATGAGTTTCACATTTTTTGATAAATCATGATGAGATAGTATCAAAAACTTCTCCAAGATGTTAGATAACCTCACTCGATATGAAGAGAAACTTTCCTTGAATAACAAACTTAGAGTGAAGATCATGAAACAAATAAGTTTCATAGGGGTTGTCCCTAAAATGAGCATGGCTGATTTTGGGAACAACACAAGGTCATGATGTTTTTCAATTAGTTTTGGATGGATATACTACACACTCTATTCTCTCTATAAATATAGTAGGTAAGAAGGCTAGTGACAATAATTCAAAGAAATGAATGGTATTCTTTATGGCCTATCAAAGGTAGAGATTATGAAGGTGATGCACTGTGTGTCTACCAAAGAGATTTGGTAAAATTTTAATACTATCCATTAGGGATACTCCAAACTAAAGTTAGCTAAATTAAAAACCCATAGAAGATAGTTGGAAAGCCTAAAGATGAATGAATATGAGACCATTATAGCCTACCTATTAAGGGTTGATGAAGTGGTCAACATCATAAGAGGCATAGGTGAAGAAGTGAAATATTCTACTATTGTTTAAAAGGTATTGAGATATATAACTCCTAATTTTGATTCTAAAGTGTTTGATATTGAAGAGATGCAATATCTAGACAAGCTAGAGATGGATGGACTTCATGGAATCCTAACAGCCTATGAGATGAGGATAAGTGAAGGAAGACCAAGAAATAAGAAATATGCATTCAAGGTAGAAAATAAGTAAATTGAGAATAAGATACAAGGTAATAAAGTCAAATATAATGATTTTCAAGATATTGATGATGACGAGTTGATAGTTATGTTTATAAGAAAGTTGAAAACTAGTTCATGTAAATACAAGGGTAAGTTGCCCTTCAAGTGATTTAATTATGGAGAAATTGGACACTTTGATAACATATGCCCTCATAAGCATAAGAAAAATAATGATGAATAGCATGATGAAGGTCATGATGATGACAAGAAGTCCTATAGGTCTGATAAGAGCAAGAATTTTTTTATAAAGTATGATGATAAGAAGAATTATTTTAAAAACAAAAGAAGATTTTACATCAAGGAAGAATAAAACTCATCTAATGAGAGTGAGATAAATGATTCTGAGAGTGACCATGAGGGTGCTAGTCTTGATGTCAATGAATTTCTCTTCATGTTTGAGGATTCAATCTATTTAAATCAAGAAGAGTCCATGTGGTTTGGTGGTATTGTTGGTGCTTCAAATGAAAAAGAAGATGAGGTGGACTTTGAGGTTGAGTTGATGAATGATCTAGAAGAACTAAAGATGGTGAATAAGAATAATGGGATGAGGTCTCTTTTCAAATACTATGATGATCAAATCAATTTTTTTGAATATATATTGAGAAAAAACTCCAAAGAACAAGAAGAAATAGTCAAATAGGGGGAGACTCAAATTGAGATTGTGATTGCAATCCTAAAGGCTAAAGAAGAAGAATGTGCAAGGTATGTAACTGAAGTGGATTCCTTGAAAGTTGAGTTAGATAAATAATCAAGTAAGGTGAAGTCATTTATGAAATTTAAAAAGAGTACCAATAATCTAGATAACATCTTGAGTATTCAAAATACTACTAATGACAAAATAGGTTTTGGTTTCCATAGAGACCAAAAGAAGAATACTAATGTGATCAAGGAGAATTAGAACTTAAATTTCAATGGTCAATTAAATAAAGATGGTGTTTTGAGAATAAAGACTAATATTATTAGGCAACATAATGTTATAAGGTATGTTAATCCTTTCAATAATTATTTTTATTCATGTAACCAATTTGGTCATAATTCAAGGCATTATAAAAGACCCTCCAAGAATGAATACATATGGAACTATGAGGATAATCATTAATCAAGGGGGATGAATTAGGTTGTTTGTTATATTTTTCATGATATAGGAAACATTGAAAGATATTTTACCAATAAATAAAGATGAAATAATTAGTCAAGAGGTATGGGAAATGATGTGTTTCCATCAAGAGGAATAGTATGTTTTAACTGTCAAAAGGTTGGTCATATTGCAAAGTTTTGTAATCATGGATTCTCAAGTCAAAACAAGAAGGTTGAAGCCCTTAGAGTGTAATAAATAAGACAAGATAGTGAATGGAAATGAAAGGTATCTAATGTGAATGATGACCAATCTTCAAGTCCAAGTGGACTATTTGCCATGGTGGAACATAGTTCAGATGTAAAAGAGTGCTAAGAATTCTCCCTATCAGTTCAAGTTGTGGATGGAGTCAAGACAAATACACCAAGTCAGAATGTTTTTCAAATGGAGATTAAAGAGGTCAAGATAAAGAGTATATTCAAGCCTAAGAGGATCATGAAAAATTTTCAATATAGTGAGGACATGGAGATCTGGGAATCTCCTAAGTTTATGTTGTTTTATTACCCTATAGAAGAGGTGACTCCATTAGGCTTCATGGAAGCACTCAACTAGAGAGAACAAGAATGGAGGATGTTTAGTCTAAGGGGGAGATTTTCATTTGGTTCATGAGTTAAAAATAAACCCTATGTTGGGAAGTGGTTCCTATTGTTTTAGAGATGCTTTGTCAAAAAGGGAGTTCTTATTGAGGTGTGCATGAGCTTAGGGGGAGCATTTCTATGTATTGAGTTTTTTTTAGAGATAGAGAATGATCTTGTTTGGAGATAAAAGTTGTTTTTATAGTTGTTTCAGGTCCAAGGATTAGATAGTTGTTAAGATATGACCATTTTTTATTAATGTTGAATGGGGAGAAAGTTTTAGTTTAGGAGAAAGGTCATTTTGAAAAATATCCATCTTGGGGAGATGAGAATGATCAACTATGTTTAAATGTTTGCCTTCAATGACAAAGGGGGAGATTATTGAGGTATGTTCCTATTGTTGGTGTTGTGGCATTGATGTTTTCATTGATTTCAAGGTCAATGTGGATGTCATTAATATCAAGGTTAAATTTGATGTCATGCATGATAAAGTGGTATGTGACAAGGAAGTCTTATGACAAGAGAGAATTTGAAGGCAACCTATTATCTATTTATTGAGATAAAATTTGAAGGTAAACTATTGTATCCATATCAAGAGAGAATTTGAATGCAACTTGGTAATTATTATATGGTTGATGTCAAGTTTCAACACATGGTACACATGTTTATGTACTTGTTCTTGAGTGCAAGGTTCTTAAGAAGGCTTGTACATGGGATGACTAGTCTAGTGTAAGAAGGATCATGATGGCTCTATGAAATGATTACACAAAGGCATAAGAGGATGTCTAAAAAAAATTGAACATGCATATGAGGCATTGAAGCACCCAAGTTTTTTTCAAAGTAATCCTATAAGGGTAAGACCTACAAACATATCATACAATTAGACTAGTCCTAGACTTTGCCTGACCTAATAAGGAGTCTAGAGGTGTTATCAAGATCTAGGAAGGATTAAAATTAGTGGTAGAGCATGTGAATATTTTTGACACTATTTAAACATTTGTATAAGGTAGATAAGTTTTTAGAGGAGGTTTTAAGGCTAATTTATGGCTTATTCATTTGCATGAAGAGACTTAGTGAGAAGGCATAGGCCTGGTAACATGATGAGGTGAGTAGCCTAAGTCTTGTTAGAGGAATATTTATAGTGTGTGATCATGGTATGAAGTTTTATGAAATTATTATGAGGTTTTGATATCAATTAAAGAGGTTTCAAGGTATGTTCAATGTCTAAGTGTCGCTTAAAAATATAGGCCTAGTGTGTAAAGAGACCTAGTGTGGCCTAATGAGGGATCAAGTTCAATTTACAAGATGATAGAGATCATTTATTATTTTCAAGAGGTGTGAGATTATTTTTTAATATTTATCAGGAAGTTTCAAGTTTTGTATTGAATGAAAAAGCATAAAAGTGAAGTTAAGGTCTCTCAAGTGCTAGAATGATGTGTTACAGACCCAAGAAAGTTTTTCATGTTCTCATTGACACGTGAAACATTTTTATGAGGATCCAATGAGTTCATGGTATTTGGTTAAGGTTAATATCTCAAATTTACTAACATTATTTTCTATTTTGAAGGCCTAAGCTTTATTAATGATTGTTAAGAGTGAAAGGTAGTCTAAACCCTCCTAAAACCCTTATAATGACTTGAAGATGAAGATTTTGTTTTTGAGTGCTCAGGATGGATGATTATGGATTTTGTGATGTTTTTATTTTTTATTTTCCTCTCTTAGGGTTTTCCAAGTATGATTGAATGTTCATAAAAGTGAGTGGTAGCTACAAGAAATCCCTTGTTTCTTAAATTTTTGGTGTATCAAGTAGAGTTGGCTAGGTCAAAGCATGAAAATTATTGGAGGATTATTTATGAAACTTATATATTATGACCATGGTGGGTTTTGAGCATGTTATATAATTCAAATATTCTAAACTAGTCATGGAAGTTGACCTATCATTAAAAATCCTAAGTGAGGAAGATAGTGAGAAAAAATAACCAAAAATGAGAATGAGATTAGGGATGGGTTGTCAATGATTAGGAATGGATCCAAATACATGGGTTTATTATTAAATACCTTTAAAACATATCCATAATGTATATAAGTTTTGAATATTTTTGTGTATGGCATAAATTTGCTCTCAAAATGACATATCTAACACATTGAGGTCTGTGTACAATGAAGCCATGAGATTGGTCTATAAGACCAATATTGATAATGTAAATTATAATATATTTGTTGAAATATGTTATAAGGATGTTTAATGATAATATAAATGCATTTTAAGTTCATGAAATTCATTCTACGGGTGTTCTAAGTCTTTGTTTTTGTGACTGGGTTTTGGAGCATTCAATCAATTCGGAGTGGTCATGTTACAAAAGTAAGTTTGAGGCTTTAATTCCTATGTTTTAGTGTTTCAATCACATGTTGATGAACCTAATGTCATTTATGTTTTATCCATGTGAATTAATGGTATGTTTTTTTGATCAAATTGTTTGTGTGCTTCATTTTTGGTCGGTAGATTTTTTGGCAATAAGAAGGTTGAATTATGAGTAGGCCTAATGGTGTGGTTCAAGGAGTGAAATGAGATAAATGGTTTTGTGAAAATAAGGTGATATTATAATGTGTCTAATTTATGTTTTTTTTCCTCCATTTATGGATGCTCAAGATGTTCCAAGGTGGTCAAGTTGAAACATGTGCTTTGAGAGTACCTAATTGCATTAGGTCTCCTTTAGGCCTAATAGTGGTTTTGGTCCTTATGAGCGATGGTTGACATTTTTAGTGGTTGGTTATCTTCTGAAACATGTTTTTTTATATATTAAAAGGGTTATTAAATTATTTAAAGGTTTTTTTTACAAAGGTATGTGAAATCAAGAGTCAAGTATAAGAAGGACTAAAAGGCCTAATTTGACTAGTTAGAATATAGAGGGTATGAATAAATGAAATAGAATCTTGGAAACTAGTTAGAGTGATTTAATACCATAATATATGTGTTTTTAATGTCATTAAGTTCTAAAAATTATTTTATAGATGATAATTAAGGTCATATGACCTAAATTTGTCAAGAAGAGAGCTAGTTGAGTAAAGAGGCCTAATAGACTATTTGAGAGAGATAGAAGAGTGTGAAGAGAAAAAAAGGTGATAATAATTAGTTGAGTTATAAATAAGTTTTAAAATTTTATCAAAGGTTCTAGGTGGATGAGTTGGTGCTCAGTCACCTAGGGGGTTGGTGCCTCCTTGCAAGTTGGTGCTTGCAAAAGGCCTAGTTGAGTTGGTTCTTAATTAGTGGGGAGTTAGTTCTCCTTGTGGGGTTGGTGCCTCACTAAATCATGATTAATTTATTATATTAATATATTCCAAGATATTTTTTAGTGGTTTTTATTCCCCATTAGCTTTTTCCACATATATCTTGTTTTCATATGTTGTATGCTTATGTGGATGTTTGTTTATGCATTGGTTGATGTATGTGTTTGAATGAATGCTTCATGAATTATAATTTAAATTTAATGATAATTTTAATGGAAATAATTAACACCCCCAATATTTATGTTTGTAATTCAAATAAGGTATTTCACAAATATAGTCTTGAGGTACTAAAGAGGCAGATCAAGAGCCTGATTTTATAATTTATAAACTAAGTCATTGTTATACTTGTTTTGCACATATTATATTATTCACACATAAGCCAACACATAAGGGATAATTACATGAGTATGATGCCCTCTTATATATTATTTTATATTTAGGCATTGTTCTTTAATATTGGGTACATTGGGTTCAGATATACACTATGTTCACACTAATCCATTTTTCCCTAAGGTCACTATGGATTTGGAGAACTAGGGTTTTGCCATTTCACAAGGAGTGATATTCCATGAACTAGATCCAAATGCACCAAAGTGAAGGTGAATCAAAACTCAAAAGCATCCATGTGGTCTCATCCTATTTTATAATATATTCCTTATAGGACACTAGCATAAAACATATACATTAGCATTGATGTAACCATCCTAGGCTAACATTATTTTCTAGAGATCTCGAGGTGTAAAATCCAGAATCTAGCAATTATTCCAAAATACCCTTCCCACCTAATTTTAATTTGTTCTAGATTTATAAATACATTAACATCAAAACAATAAAATTACTTTAGTTCTTTTAATTTATATATTTATCATAGTTGTACTTCCCATATTTAGACATCTTGGAATAATTAATTTAGTGTGTGCTTATATCTAATTTTACCATCTAATTGGCCTACTATAGATTTAAATATCATAATTGTGCCATATCATTTCTATATACCCCCTTAATAATATAAATAGCCCAAATATATATCCATTTTAGGGTTAAACATTCGGTGACCCTAATCTTTGAACATCAAAACCCTAGGACAAATTAGGGTTTTTTGATATTATTGTTGTTGATCAATGATTGTCATAAAATATTTGAAACCTGGATGCATCTATTACCCATTTTAGATTCCAATATGTCATATTTATTATGGTTTATACATTAATTTAATTTTTAAATATTATAATAAAATGCGTACCAATAAAAAGAGGGTTTTAAATCAAAAACAATAATTAATCTCTTTTAAAAATTCATTTTACAATGTTATATAGCTAATATCTAGATGTCAACAACCATGATCTTGACCATTTTTATTTCCTATATATTATTTTAATGAAAAGAACCATCTTTCACCCATTATTCACCCATGGTTTATATTATATTCCATGTTCCATGTTGTTATTGCTCAAAGAGGTAAGGTTGTTCAATCCATCCTACCACCTATTAATAAATAAAAGGTGCCACCTAAACCTGATATTATAAAAAATCTAAGGGATATGACATTATTGAGTAATTGAGTAATACACATGAAAAAACTTCAATACTTTAATGCCTAAATAAATTAATGTTTATAAGGATATCTTATATGAGGCATTGCATGAGACACAAGTTCCCAGTGATATTGAACCTACTTATTTTATATATTTTATGAAATATATTAAGAACAATAACAATATCATCAACTTTGATCTAATAGGATTGCTATCAAAAAATAATATTGATCAAAATTTGAATGTTTTCATACAAGTTGCAATACAAAGTAAAGGTATCAAAAGAGTGCTCATTGATAATGGATCAGGACTAAAAATTTGTACCATGCAATTCAACCATCATGGGTATCAACACAAGCCTTATTCAAAATAGTATTATGCACATAAAAAAGGTTTGATAATTTTCATAATCCTTTAATTAGATAAATTATATTATATGTGAACTTAGGACAAAAAACCATTTCAACTACTTTCTTGGTTATGTCTCAATCCTTACATTATAATTTACTTTTAGTTAGACCTTGGATACATTTAATGGAAGTTATCCCATCTACACTTCATTGATGTGTAAAATTCATACATAGGGGACCTTATTATCCATGCTTAATGATGTTGAACCTATAAATTTTATAAAATCATACATTACAAAACTAAAGGCATCCCTATAGTAGTACCACCTAGGTAATCCATTGATCTTGAACATATACATATGTATGAAATATGTGAGTCAAGTATAGTGGGTCCTTTTTCTCCAAATAAAAATAAGGAATTAATATCTAAGGTACACATAGAAATTCATAAGATGAAATAACCATCCACAAAGGAGATAGATAAACTTCAATAACCCCCAAAATTTTATCTTCCTTTATTAGTGAATACTAAACAAAATGATAGCCATGTATTAGATTACTATGACAGTGATGATGATACAACCTATGATATGACAGATGAAAAAATGAAAAACTTAAAATTTGATCCACTTGTTCACTTATCACATAACTTATTTTAACCTAAAGTCCTAGTACATATAAGGTAAACCCACTTTCATAAAATAAAACATTAAAATCTAGATAAGGGAAAATCAAAACTAGTAGATGAGCATGCAAATGCTAGTTATTCCATACATCCCTCTTGGTTAAAAGCATTGATTCAACCTTATAAGGGATAAATTAAAGTAAATAATGTGAATAATTTTTAATATTCTCAAAAATATTTACCCCAAATACTATAGGTCACAATAGAACAAGATACCACTGATACCATCTTATCCTTGTTACTTAAACATAAAATGATTTCTTTACATTCTACCAAACATAGATTAGACAGTAGACTAATCCCTATAAATGGAGTAACATATTATAATTAACACCAAATCATTTTCCATACTAATAATCAATATGTGTCATTTTAAAATCTAATCCAAGAATATAAGAGAAAAGGATGCATACACAATGTTTTCAAATAAGCAAAAGGAAAAAATGCTTCTTATTTTTCATAAGAGAAGTATACCTCAAAGTGATAAGATCATGATGATTTAACTATTACCAATAATATTGATGGGTTATATTACCACCATATTATGTTTGATCCAAAAAAGTGGGATACAACTTGTGGGACTACTTTTCTTGCATGATTGGGACATAATGAATGAACTAATATATTCTTCCTTGGATCCCAAATATTGAGGATACATTCATTTACATATTGTTTGTGTCCCATATATCGAAGATTAAACTATATGGATATCAACAAATGAACCAAATTCAAAACTAAATTTAGGATAAACTTGACTATTTGATTGGAACACTAAACTAGACACTACAAACATGTGTGTAAATATTCCTCATATAGGTACATAAATTTACATACAACATGATGGACATGATTATTTGCCTACACCATTAGATTCATGAAAACTATTACACAAAAACATTGACATTTTAGTACTAAATTGATATTAAAAATTATTAAAATCATTTGTAGGTGACCTTAACATGTTGAGGATGAGGACTTACTTGATTAAACCTATGTTGAAAATTACAAAAAAATCAAAAACATAAAAAAATACTTTTAATACCTACATGTTATATTATCTCATTGGAATCCATGTGTTACTTTCATATTGATGGGTGGCATGATTAGTTATTCCTACATATACATATATTTCACACTACTAATTAAGTGTGATATAGGCATACCTAGATACATGATACATCTTATTTCGTATGTTGGTATGTCCCTCTAATAATTTCATATGGATATTGGGGGAATCCTCTTATTTTATCTTGATGCACACATGTATATGATTTTATGATAAATATACATTATCATGTTTGAGATTACATATGTACTTACACATGCATGTTATCCATGATTATATCTTACATAGTGTACTTGATATGTTATACACCTGAGATTTTTTCCTAACACATTGGATCCATGGGATACTATGAATTGTTTATTTTGGTTGATTATGATTTAATTTATGCACTTATTTGAGTGTCTTACCTTGTTATTATATTCCTTGATCAATCATTTGAATATGTTCCTTTGCTTGTGGCACCTGTGCCTATGCATGCTTTCATTAACATTTTCATATGTTAGTGTTTATTGTATGGAAATTTTAATATACCATTCTTCCTTTTGTGGACATTTGACCATGTTATGTCCCTTCTATTATGAAGAATTTGAAAATTCCCCTTTCTTGTAATCTCCCTGGACCATTGACTTTTGACTTTATTTTGAGTACTCTTGTGTGTTTGCTCATTTGTTTATTGAGATTTTACTATTATTATATAGACATTTCCATAATATTTATCATGCATATTAGGCCTACATGTGATCACATTAGTTGTATGTGTTTTAATGCTATATATACCTAGACATGTTCCCTTATATATGTTACATGGTTACATTCACAGATCATATAGTTGTCTTATTCTTTAGAGGTGAGGTAACTACCATTTCCTATTTTTACCTCACCTCAAATGGGGGCATATTAGTTGGGGCATGTCATAGCTACATGTTTTACACATATATTAGAGTTTATAGATTCAATGGGGGCATGTTTTGGAAGCATTTTTTCCACACTCATTCAGTATATGGTACTTATATTAGTTTATAAATTTAGTGGGGGCATGTTGTTAGTAGGAGTTTGATTTTTAATCATGTTCTCCATACTTATTTATTACTCATCATCTCTTGTTTATACTACGGGAATTTTTGGAAACATGTCCTCTGTATTTGTACTTATATCAATTTTCATAGTTATCCATTTATAGTTGGGGCATGCTTTGGAATAATGTACTCCACACTTACATAGTTATCTGAATTGGCCAAAGTACATAGTTAAATGCTTTAGATTCACATTCGTGGTAGAATTATATACATTGGTATTATTTGTATACACAATTTTAGCATGAGACATATGTAAGTTGCTTAAACTATGCAACATGTGCCTAATATTAAAAAATCCAAATTAGTTTCAGATTCCAAAACTCTGTGATGGACTATTACCATATCATAGACTTTTCATATTAATACCTCACAAAATTTTAGAGACTTTTATTGAACCAATATATTTAAATAGTTGATTCACCTTTTCGTATGGTTGAGGTGATCAAATCACTCAATCTTTCTAATTTTTTAGGTTGGACTTGATCATTCAGCTTCACTAGGATATAAGTATCATTAGTTTGCATAGTTGAGCTTATGTTAACCACCAAGTGTCAACTCAAATTTTCTCTAATGTTGGGGGAATATGCATCTCTCTCTCTCTCTCTCTCTCTCTCTCTCTCTCTCTCTCTCTCTCTCTCTCTCTCTCTCTCTCTCTCTCTCTCTCTCTCTCTCTCTCCTCTCTCTTCTCTCTCTCTCTCTCTCTCTCTCTCTCTCTCTCTCTCTCTCTCTCTCTCTCTCTCTCTCTCTCTCTCTTTGATTTATGCACTTTAAATATTTATCAATTTTTTTCCTAATCTTAGTTTTATAATGTTACAATGATACATCTTTTTCAAAACAACTTGGAAATATTCAAGGTGGTTACATCAACACACAAGTGTAATCCTAAACCTTGCTCTTTTAATTTCAATATGTTTCAAGTACTTTATAACATGCTCTTTCTTATAGTTCATTCACTATAAAATCACTCAAGTTTGACACGCACAAAGATAAGGTGTTCATAGACACCCATGTACATATTCCTTTCCTTTAAACTAGCAATTTCATTACTAGATTAAAGGGGGAATATATATTATATTTTATTATTATATATCACCTTAGTCTTTTACACTTAGAAAACTCAGACCTTATCTATTCCTCTTAGTTGTTTACCTTTCCCACTTTCACAAGTCTTGCATCTACTCTATCTTTATGCCCCTTAGCCTATATCTCTTAGTTTGAATAGGCTTATGTCAATGACTTAGATCTTCTATCTTTCCCAAAATGATTAAAATACACTTATATTATATATATACAAGTTTTGAATATATACCTACTCTCTTACTCCCTAAACACTAATATCTAAGATAGATAATAGCATCAACATTACCGTCGTGTCTTGATGCAAGTATTCATTGACCTACAGTCATCTAATTTGAAAATGAAATGTATGCTAATTGTCATATTAAGTGATTTAATGTGAGTTATTACTCCAAAGGGATTGATATGAATACAAAATCAAACCTCATTCATTCCTTACCTAGCATTTAGATAAAAGATAGTTCAATTGAATAAAATTTCCCTATTTATTCCTATTTACATACCAGTCATAGAGACTATACATATACATGTCTATCGTCCTGAAGGAGCATCCCAAGATCCCAATTTTATAAGCTAAAATCTAGGTCATTATTTTACTTTATTTTCACATATTGTATGATTCACACACAAGATAACACATAGATGAGAACTACATGATTCGAAGGCCCCCTTCTAGAGTATTGGCTATGTAGGCAATCTTTTTTGATAGTAGGGTTATTGGGGTTAGCTCGACACTATGTGCCAACTAACCCATTTTCCCCAAGGTCATTATGAAGATTTAAAACTAGGTTTTTTCCATTGCACAAAGAGTGACAGTCCATAACCCATATCTAATGCACTAGAGCAAAGGAAAAATAAAACCCATAAGCATCCAGGTGGTCACATCATTGTTTAGTAGATATTCCATACATGACACTAGTATCAAACCTATTTAGTAGCTTTAACATAACAATACCAAGCTAATATTACTATCTAAAGATCTCTAGATGTGTAAAATATAGAATATGATGATTGTTATAGAATCTCATTCATGCCTAATTTCAATTTATTCTAGATCTAGAACTGCATTAACATCAAAATGAGCTAAGTACTTCACTTATTTATCATTTATATACTTATCATAGTTTTAATTTCCATATTTAGACTATATTAGCATAATAAATTTAGTGTATGCTTATATCTGAGTTTAGCATCTAATTAACCTTCTATAGATCTTATTATCACCTTGTGCCATTTCATTTATATATACCCATTTAATAATCTTGATAACCCTAATCTAGATCTATTTTATGGTTAAATAAGTAGGTATATAATAATTTAACTATATTGTCACTCTTTGGTAATTGGTTAGTATAGTTAGAAGATGAAAAATTAATTGTATTGTCACTCTGTAATATTTGGTGGTCGGTGTAATTAGGTAAAAGAGGAAGAACCATAATAACACATTTTGGGTCATGACCAGTGTAGTTGGAGAAATAAGAAACTATATCAACACAATTTGTGTCATTTTTAGTGTAGTTAATTAAAATCGGTATAACTATATCCACATAATTTATGACATGGATAATACAGTTGCATATCATTTAGAATGCATGTGATTTGGGTGTTAATTAGGGTGTGAGGTTGGTAGGGGCTGAACAAACAGTGTTCATGAACCTTTACAAGACTATTATTTATATTCTTACTTACCCATTAGTGGGAGACAAGGGGAATAAATTTCTCTTATATATTTGGGATCCTATAGTGAGGAGAATTTAGGAGAATATCATGAGATTTACCTATGAACAAGATGTATTATTCCTAACATATAAGGATTTTTATATGATTTTAAGGTTAGGTACCTTATCCATCAACAAACTTACACTCATCATGTGTTGGGTTAATAAACATATGACACCCTACTAATGAGGAGTAGTTATCAAGGTAGCAAGGGCCATCAAGACCTCCAAATGAATGGGTATGACACCCTTCAAGGATGTTCCCTGGATAGTAGGTACTTTTACATTAGGAGACTTGATAGTTATGTGATACCAAGTAATGGTATGGTAGTGGGTAGATGATTCCATTACACTAATAGCTTACAAGATTGCATAATAGGTTCAACATTAATGTAGCTAGGTTAAGATTAACATTGTTGATAGGGTACCCTAGTAATTTGGGCTATAGTTTTACCCAACCTACCCTTTCCCCATGTGTTTTATATAGGTGAGTGGGAGGTTAGATATGCATGGCTAGGGATATTAGGTTGATATACATTGGTACTAAGGACTATCATTATGGTGGATAGAGGATAACATAAAGGATGAGGATAATAGGCTCATTAGAAGCCTATAATAGGAGGAGGGGTTGAAGTTCATATTGCATAATCAAAAGGAGGAGGAGGGAATGTGGTGTCAATTTATGTTCCATCAACCCAAGAAATATAGGTCATACAAGGAGGTGACCATCCATAATAATAGCAACCACCACATCTACCAACATAAGTAGATTCATAGTAATAGTAGATAGTGGTAACTAAAAAAAGAGGATTCCTAGAAGGAGAAGTAGAGGGATGATATCCCCTTGATGGATTTGATCCTACATCCAAGGATGAAGAGGTCAAGATGAGTTCTAAAAAAGGTCTCATATCCTAAATAGCATAAGGGGAAACCAAGTAAGATAGTGGTTTATTATATTTTTATCTCTTTACCACATTTCAACATTTTTTCTAGTTTATATAGTTTTTATTATACATTCAATAGGATATATAATATGTGTATATGTGTGCATGTGTTTTGAAATTCAGCCATAGAGAGGAGGCACCCTATCAAAGACACTTTGGTGAACTTGTTTCACATGGGTATTAAGCTTACTAAGGAGTAGTTTCTAATTGATGTAGGTATTCACATATGTGTGGGTAGGCACACTAACACCTTTACCATGACATATCATGGATCTCAGGATCTAATTCAACAAAGGGTAGAGAATTTTGTCCTACATGCCAAGATGGTGGGATTAGAGTCTAAAGTGAAGACTCTCAGTGATATTTTTATAGTGAGAGAAGGGTAAGCTTCATCTAGAAGGTAGACATTAGGAGTGGATGTCTCCCAGGTAGGCATGAGTTATAGGTGGCATCCAAGCAAGATTTGGAACCCCCACCACTTTGAATTGATTCCCTCTCATAGGAGGATTAATATCCCTAAACACTTAGCCTTTAGAGTAGCTTAATAATAGGGATGATCTAAGATTAGACTATCTTTTTGTATTTTTGTATTTTGAGATGCACTTACCCTCTACAAAGGTGTTTTTAATAAAATTTGATGTATATTTTACAATGATATATACACATACATACATATATGTGTGTGTGTGTGTGTAACAGTACTCCATCACATTCCTAGTCATCTAAGCTACATCGATTAAAAATCTTGCATTACAATAAATGAATCAAGATGTTAGACAATGATTAAATGAAAATGGGTGATATATATATATATATATATATATATATATATATATCCCATTTTGGTTTAATCATTGTCTAACATCTTGCTTTATTTATTGTAATGTATTATTTTTAATCGATGCACATTAGATTACTAGGAATGTGATGAACTACTATAGATGATATTTATGAACTATGTAGAACCTCATTCTTGTACACTTGGTAAAGTCAAACCTTGATTGTTTCTCTCAGTTCTAGACCTTTTCCACTTCTACAAGTCTCACATCTACTATCTTTATGTGCTCATTACTCATCTCTTATTTTGACCAATATGATTTTGATGACTCAGAGATTATATCTTGTCTAGAATGACTTTAACCTATTTATTATCCATCTCTACAAAGTTAGGACATGTACCTATTTTATTGCTCTCTAGATAGTTAAGTCTTAGCTAGACACCTACATCAACATAAGTGTCCTAACCTAATTTAAGTTTTTAGTGCCCTAAAGTCATCCAATTTATAAATAAAACCTATTATTATGGTCATCCTAAGTTATTTAATGTGAGATATTATCTAAATGGATTGGTATAAATACAAGGTTGACCCTCTTTCATTCTTCACATAGTATAGACCTATAAATACCTAACATTGATATCAAATAGCATTCAAAGAGCATTCAAGTGAACAAAGTGTAATCACCTAAAAGTGGTATTTGAGTAATAAGAGTGATACTTGAGACAACCTATTCCTAGCTTAGCCCTAGACCTATCTTAGAGCCTATTATCACACTTTTCTATCCTTTTTATAAACCTCAGGCATCCCTAGTTAACTTAAATGCAATCTTAAACCCTCATTTGCTGATCCTGACCCTTCATGCCCAATAGTCTCCAAGTTAGACATTTGAGTCACATTAAGGACACTAGATCCATGTGGTGATAGTGTCCCCAAAATAATACCTATGTCCTTTACCCTATCTTTCCTAAATGAATATTTTCAAAGATGAAACCCTCCTATGGTTGGCCTAAGCATATTTTATTATTTATATAAGATATAGAACACTATAAATACATGATTTTAGACCTCTATCCACTAGATGGAAATTAAATACAAAATACCTATTCAAACATGAAATAAGTTGAGAAAAATAAAGGTTATTAATCCCTACTTATACATACTACCATCTATAGCTACCCTAAGCTCAAATTTTCAAGATTTCTAATCTCAAGCACACTCAAGGTATTCATGACCACTATCATTATAGCATCACTTGCACTTACACCAACACTTAGGTGGGGAGAAATACATTAGTTGTGATCCCTATTTTGAGTATTTTTATGTAGGAACCTCTCTTCACATTAAGGTGTTGAGGATGTCCATCCTATCTTACTAACATACTTTTTAGCTCATGCCTGACTTACAAGGAGGATTAGGGTTTATATCATAAATCAACTATTACAAGCACAATATAGAGTTTCAAACTTCATGCATGCTGGAATAGAACCCAAAAACATAGATGCATGTGTACCTAAAATTTTAGAGCAATCCTACATTGAGGACACTAACACCATTATTAGGACGCTAGAACCACATGGCATCAATGTTCAAATGTGGCATTACTATTTAGGAGGGGTTATGATATAGATATATAGTTAATGACATCTAAATATGTTTTTATCTTAGTTTCTATCACTTAGATCATTTGTATCAAGTATTTTATAGATAAGTCTTTATTTGCACATATTTATTACTACTTTTAGAAATTAAAAGCTAATCAAAATCTATAATAAATTAGTGGTTATTTCATGAATATTAATTCACTAATTTAGACTAATTGACCCTTTAATCAAACATAGTATTTGCATAAGCTAAACCCTAAAAGGTTAAAACATTTGGTGAACCTGACTTATTTTGAAATTTTTTGAAACCCTAACCCTAGATGCTCTTAGGGTTTGTATCATTTTTCTATCTATGCTCATATTTTAGTTCCAAAATTTTACATTTGTTTCAATATTTGTTTTCTGTGATATCTCTTAGATTAAAATTCTTTAAAGGTTAAAAATATAAAAAAACCTATTTTCCTACTTCCTAAACCATAATGGTAGAATTTAATAATTAATTTGATGAGATCGATAAGAAACAATTGCAAGATTGTGTCCAAATGTGCATATATGAAAGATGACCTCATCACTATTATTCAAGAAGAACTCCAAAAATCAAACTATGGTCAATCTTCAACTTCCCTAACTAATAACATTGTTACACCTATAATGGGGCCAACTTAGCTAGCACAACCTAAAATTTTAATTTAAAAACATTCAGTGATAGCTACACCTCTTATGTTAATTCCTCCACTCTAGATATACAATACCTTATGCATGGGGTTCATACTCTGCAAGCTAAGGTGTCACATCCTATGAAGGGATCCACTAGGCCATCATAGACCTTATATTAGAATATTTTAACACATACACCTTTGGCACATCACATAGAGATAACTCCCTTACCATCTAGATTTGTGGCACCTAAAATTACATTATATGATGGAAAGGGTGACCCAAATCACCGTCTCAGAGCTTTTCACACAACATGTTTGGACTACATGTCCAATGATTATCTTTTCACAAAGTTATTTCTATCAAGTTTAAAGGATTATGATCTACAGTGGTTTTATGAATTAAAAATTAATCTATTAAAACATTTAATCCTTTGGCAAACATGTTTTTAGCAAACTTCTCCATCAATATGAGTGACAAGATCTCACATGCCCAAGTTGAACAGTTGAACCAAAATTCAAATGAACCTATCATAGAATACGTCTTATGATACAAGACTATATTAACTAAATTAACTAGCCCCATGGTAGACAAATAAATTTAGGACATCTTTAAACATTGTCTTTTACCATCGTTACACAAAGCTATCTTGTTTAATAAGTTTCCTACATTCATAGATTTGTGCCCCAAAGTAAAAGAAAGAGTGGCCAAGATTTTATCAATGGGAAAACTAAAGTATACCAATGAATCAAAATAAACTATTTAGAATTAAAAAAATCTTCCATACAAAGTAAGGTCCACCAAGAATAATAGTGATAAAAAGGCCACAGTCAACATAGCTTTTGAGACATCTCCTAGATTGGTTTTATCTACTCTTCAGTGCTAAATATTCACCAACCTTCTAGAGTTACCAACATAAGTTTTATAATAGCTCTTGTAATTCAATGTCATATCTCTCCCTCCCATTAAAGAGGTTGATATGGAATAGCCTCTTCCAAATAATTATGATTTTTATGCATTTTATGAGTATCATAGGGTACCATGAGATACAACAAATAGATGTATAAGCCTAAAACATAAGGATAACATTATTGATGTGGGAACACCCACAAAGGCACCAAAAGTATAGTAAACAAAAGCTAAAGTATTAAATATATTTTCATATATATTTCTAAATCACACATCAAATGAGGTAGGGAACACATCAGGTTTTCACTACACATATTAGGCACATCCACCACCAGCTTTATGTCATACTATTACATAGGAGGCACACCCATTGCACAAAATCATTAGTATATACCATACTAGAGTTCCACCTAGACCTCTCATCACCTTCTCAGAGTAGGATATTTTTGATGATGATATATATTTACACACACTCTTTATATAAGCATACATAGATAATAATCCTATATAGAGTGTTATGGTTGACAATGGGTTAAGCATTAGTATGTGCACTATGACACTTATACAACATTTAGGGTACTCAAAGTGGGATATATTCCCCATAAACATAATTATTAGTGGTTTTATTGGTCATGTTTGGAGCTCCATTGGGGAGATTATGCTTTCATTATAGTTAGACCAACACATATATCCATTCAATTCTTAGTCATACCTAGTGCAAGCATGTTTGATATTTTATTGTGTAGGCCATGGTTATAGTAGCTATGAGCCACACCATCTACAATTCATAGATGCATGAAATACATATAAGAAAATTAAGTGGTCAAATTTTAGGTTCTACCATATGAGTATCCTCTACCTATCCCACAAGTAGTTATAACACAGTCACCAATTACAATTTTTGCACTATTACCAAATATAGTACAATTATCATTTATAGTTTAGAGTACATTTCATATGGATACATCATAGAGTTAATTAGATCCACCAATTAAATTGAGGTATACTCTTATAGTACTGACATGTACACATACTCTCCCATAGATACCATTATTAAAAAGACCCGTGTGTCAGAGATATGTCATAGATTCTTGAGGAATTTCCTCCACTCAGTTTATGATGTGATCAATATCATTAGGTTCTCAAGATTCTAAGCATAGGGAACCTATTTCACCTATAGTTTCTTTTACCATATGGGTTATTAATACCCCTATAGTTCATAGGATACCATAATTAGTTCCATATAATCATATAACCACTACATAGATAGATATAAATCATTCAGTATAACAAATTATGGGATCATAGTTGCCCTTTCACATAACACACATGATCACAGTTCCCTTATTTGACACAATTCATAATTTTATACACAATATTTTCAAACTTTATCAATTACTAATGTTTTCTCTCTTGTAGGAACCCATCGAGTCTCAATCTCTATAAGTTAATGCCTTAAATTGTACACATAAAAAGGGGTGGGAAGACCATTGGTGCTTCTTAGGATTGTTTTCCCCTATATAACCAATTTTTATCTACATAACCTTCTCCTAGGTACTTCCCTAAGCCTTACCTCCTCTCTTGCACACTCTTCCAATCATTCACTTCCTTCCTTATCCCTTTCCTAATCCTAAAACCCTTTTTGATAGTTTACATTACACTATTGGCCTAGGAAAACCCTATATTCAAATTGTTACAAGAATGTTATGGGTCTATGTCAGCTCTGGATAACCTAGATTGGGACCTAAATTATTTTTATAAACTAATGATACATAGATGACTGGCTTGAACCTATTAGTTAAACTTTTATAAAGGTTTAGGGTTAGATTCATCTATATATACACATTATTTCACCATTTTTAGAGAGACAAGAGTTAATTATTAATTTGTTCTTCTTTACAATATGCTCTTCCACAATTGTACTTAAGGAGTTATTATTTAGGGTTTATACTTGGATAATAATCTTTTCTTGTGGAAAAGTCTTGGATGCTTAGGATTTTCTTAGTGATCCTTACAAACCACAACAAGCTCTTGAAAATCACCTTTGGTAAGGGAGAGATTGAGTTTTGATGGGTTCATCTTTAAGGTAAGTATCTCAAACTTTACTCCTCTATTTTAGTATATATAAGTAGCATAAGTAATAGCTTTTGAATATATTGTTCTCTCCATACATTATGGTTTTAGTTATACATAGCTTAATTAGAATTCTCCTATCCATGTTAAATTTTAATATTTATTACCCCCACTTTGTGCCATAAGCTTTGGTGAGCACTAGATTAAACTTTACTTTACTTTTCATTTACTTTGTGAATATGAAACATATGACCTAAGGTTATTGCATAGTGTTGATTGACTAGAGGATTTTAAACCCTCTGTATTGATGTTATTGTGGTAAGTGATCCCTTGGTTAGGTCTAGTGGATCCATCTTGGTCATGACCTCAAATATCTAATGTATGGACAATTATAAGTGTAAGTAGGATTTATCTTTTCTAAGTTATGATTGATTAATAGGTTAACTAAATTTTCCTTTCTATACATTCTAGTGAACCTGACATGAATCAAACCCTTGTAGGTTTATTTCACACTTTCATTTTATCATCATATTATACATTTTTATTTTCTTAGTACTGTATTATATATATTTTTATATTTCTAATAGTCTATACATAGGTTTAACACACAGTCAGCCCAAAATGATTTTTTTCTATCTATGTGGATCTTCTCTAAATATAGGTGACTATATCAGTCAGCTTGGAATAATGTTATTCTTTAATTATATATTTGCATAAAAACTCAAACTAGTCAACTTTGTATTCTCCTTTTTCAACATATAAGGCTAAAAACATAGTTGAGCCAATTGACTCTATTCGCAACTTCTTTTTAGCACACATATTTTGCAAACTCCATCGAGCTAGTCAACTCTATTAACAAAATTTTGAATCAATCTTTGAGTATCATAGCATAAAATTTTAAAATATAAACATATTCAATACCACTTAGGTTCATTATTACCTTCTTTATCATTTAAAATTTTCATTTATAGTATTGTTTTTCATAATTTTGTAGTCTATAAAATTGTATCCCTATAGCCAACTAAGTTGACTAGATTTACATAGTTTTGTAGCCTATTTTATATATAGAAGAGATAGTCAAAAAAATTTATTGTGTTCTTCCATATCTTGATTCTGTAGAAAATTAGTGACCCAATCAACCCTATTTTACATTATTTTCATACAATTTCACCTAAACTAATTTTGTACTCTTCACAATCAAAGAATTAAATTTTTTTTGCTAGTAACTAATTCACTTTCATTTTAGTTGCTTGCATTCTTAGAGTAATAAACATAGATTAATTAGGTGGTTTTTCAATTTACCAATTTAGTCACATTATTTTTCTCTTTTGCATACACTTATAAATCATTTTACACATAAAATGTATTAAACATTTATCTTCCTAAGGCCTACCTACTTGGATTTCATCACCAAGGGGGAAGCCAACTTGGTTTTCTAGCCAATTATAAACATGTAGTTGATGGTATATATTGACAAAGCACTTGACACCCTTATTGATGAAGGATTATGAAGTGAGGGGGTAAGACCCAATACCATATCCAATATAGATTCCTTTTAGTCTAAACTTATTGAATTCATCCTTACATTAATTTTTAGTTCCTTCTTATAGCCAACTTTCCATCAAATTAATTTCAAACTTTATTATAAATTAATAACACTTAGGAATGATAAATTAGTTAGCATTTAATTTCAAATTATTACTTTATTTTGGTTATTTTATTTTGTATTTAAAAACTTTCATTATCCAACGATGGTGCAAGGATTATGATTTGTGTTCTAATTTAATCAATCACATTGATCTAATTGCTTGTGTGTTTAATTTCATTTTCTTAGATATTATCTTGAAAAAAAAATCTCTGTTTTCATAACACTATCATCTCTATCAATATAAATTGTCAATCTTGTTTATGTCTAATACATTTTCATTTTGTCTGACTTTGTATCCTTATCAGCTTGATCAGTCTCCCATTTTTAAGTATAGACTCAATCAATCTGATTGTGTATATTTTTCATCTGATTCAATTTATTTATCTTTTATACATAGCTAACCCATATGATTATGTATCCCTTTAATTTATTTTAGTTTTATCCTTTGTATAATACACTCAACTTTCTTGATTGTGTCCTTTGCTTCTTGTTATGTGAACCTTATTCACATACTCTATCGACCCAATTGAATCTATAATTTTTGGCCAATATTATTCTATGTGACTGACTCTATCTCTATTTTTCCTTCTTACTTATTGATCTATGATTATTTCTTCAATCATCATGAAATCCCCTATTATAATATTTTTGAACACCATGAATCCATTTAGACACTATATGGGATGTTCTTTTCTTCCTACCTTTACTTACTAAGATGATCCTCACTCTTATCACCTCTTCTCCTCCCTCATATTTCAATTACAACATGGTTCAAATCTCTCAGATAGATGAGATTGGTGGTTCAAATCTTTTTCATACTTATCATGATAATTCCCATCTTTAATCATCTCACCATAATGTGGGGGTGATTGATACAAGCCTATCCAATAACCCCATAAGAAATATACCACCTAGTAACTCTCCCCCTAGTACCAATTTTGGAAATCCTCCTACCAACACTAACCCACCAATTGATACAACTCAAATGCTTGCATAAATAGTGAAAAAAATGAACATCATGAAAATATATAACACCTACCAAATGATGCAACTACAACATCATTTTATCAACATGGCTAATCGACCTCTTTTTCTTATTCCTTAAAGTAATCAAAACTTTATCCCTCCACCTCTTAGAGATGTGAGAAATGTCATTCCCAAACCTATCATACATAATAATATGCTTCAACAAATTAAAAATGAGCCTTTAGTCCCTTTTATTGTGTCTATTGATATTGGTAATATATCTCCAACTATTAGATATGATCGGACTAAAGACCCCACATATTTTATTAAGGCATTCGATAATCTTTATAAATAGTGGATCCAAACTAATACCTTCACCACAACTAATATTTTAGTTAAAACCTTTACAGGTGATGTAGTATAATGGTATAAATAGCTTCCCCAATATTATATATGGCAACTAGAGGATTTATTCAATCCTTTAGTTAAATAATTCCAACACAATGATCTTCCTAAAAATTATCTTAATCATTTCATCAATACTAAAAAATCCCCTACCAAATCAGCTGATGATGTTATCAAAATATTTAATTTTTTGGCTCGCAAGGCCAATCACAACATGAATAATGATAATTTGTTTAAATTCTGTATAATGACATTAACACCTTCACTCCAATACAAAGTTTGAACTTTCGCTCCCCAAAATTTAAATGATTCTATTGACTAAGCTATTCATTAATACTTCTTAATGAAATAGTTTGAACCTAATAATAAAATCACCAAGGTATCTTTCCAACATTCAACCAATGCAACAATCAACAATCCTCATCTACGCAAACTAGGAGTAGCCAAACTAGAAAATCCCCAACCTTCTCATATGCCATTAACCAAGTAAAAAGTGAAACAAATTTGAGCACATTATAAACCATTCATATACCCTAATAATCCCCCTAAATGGTATGATCCTAATCAATTTTATTGGTTTCACACCAATATAGGTCATTCTCACAAAATATATTGAGGGCTTACAAAATTTTCCATTTCCTTTATGCTTAGAAATTCATTGAATCATGATGTCATGATCTAAATATACCTTCATGATTATGTCAATGATTAATAAAATAAACAATCTTCCAAAGCTTCTTCTTCTAACAATCACAAATATTTCTCTACATCTAACCCTTAACAATCAAATAAGGATATTTATGTAATTGATACTGATTATTATCAATACTATACCAATTCCCAATACAAAAAATATTAAAGTCAATTATTGATGTAAACTGATCCACAAAGATCATATCACCAAACCAAAGAAACCATCTTTATAAGAGAAACTTCTCAAATATACTACTACTACCAACTTATCTTCATAAACCAATGAGGAACCACCTCCTCACTCCAAAACTCTAAACACTTATCTTCCTCCTAAACATATTTTACCTCTAAATCCTTGTGTTCATTCTTCCTCTTCTAAAACAAATTGGAACTTCTCAGAGGAACTTAACTCTAAGCCTTTAAAAATTACTCTCATGGAGTTATTTCTCACCTCTCCTTATCATCATAAATTTCTAATGCAACAGCTCTAATAAATTAATTAACCATATTCCTTAGAATAGGAACCACCTTCTCATGAGACTCAACTAACATAAGTTCATACCATCAAATCTATTTTTCCTTCTTCAAAAAATTCCATATAATTCCTTGAAGAAGACATGATCAATGATGAAATTATCTTTGGAGCTAATGATCTACCCCTATTTATCAAAATAGCCATTGATACCACCCTCATTCAGAATGTATTAGTAGATGAAGTGTCAGGCATTAATGTGACATCTCTTTGGCTCATTAAACAAGCAAACATAAAAAAAATATTATCTCAAGCAAACTCATTTAACATGTCAAGTATTTGAAAAGACTAATCAAAAGTCACTTGGTTGTATTTGGATCCCTCTTACTATTGGACCCAAAACTATATGTACCAAGCTTTTTCTCCTTGATTTAACATTATCTTATAACATATTCCTAGGATGCCCATGGACTCATCACATGAGGGCTAATGCATACTCTGAAAGCTAATATATCAAGTTTATTCATAATGTCAAATGGTATAAACATGAGGTTGATCCTAATCCATAGAGTATTCATCTTCCTAATCCTAAATCTCAATATTAGATTCCCACTATTACAAAGATTAATAGTGCCCATCTACCTAAATTCATAAATATGAATACAGATTTACACATCACTCTTATTGATTCTGATGATGATGAGCCCAATGATTTGAAAAATAAATGTAACACTACCAAGTTACCTCCTTACATTTTGGAGTGGATTCCTCCTTTGTTGTTACCTCATGATTATACCATCCCTCTTATTGATGAGATCATTGATTTCCCTCCATGTAATGCACATGAATCATATTATATATAATATGATTTCACATGTAATGACTATAGAGTGGCTAAACTATTTCAAGACCTTTTAATTATGTCACCACATAAATATAGTAATCTAGGTGTCTCACCTTCTGAAGTTCCTTCCAAGACACAAGCATGTATTATTTCACCAACTTATGATGATAACTAAATTGTGTCCCTATCTCAATCAAGAGACTTGGATGTTTAACATTATCATAAAAATTTATCCCAAATACATGATTTTAACCATGATATTCATACCATTTATATGGATCATGAGATATAACCTGAAGGTCATGTACCTCTAGTTAATTCTCCACTTATCGATACTCCTTGGGTGGTTGAAAAAATCTTACCTCTCACATATTCAAAACTTTAATCACCTTATATACACCCTATCACATTGATCATTCTATCTAATCTTCTTTCAGTCAATAATTCTAAAGATAAACCAATTGAATATGATCAACCTTCCTCCACAATTCCACCTACTCCCAATATCGCTCTTGATTCCAAGGCCATAAATGTATGTTAGATACATTTTGAATATGATCACCATGGTAAAAAAATAATTGATATTGAAGTAGATGTGGAATATTATAGACCTCTACCCACATTACCCAGAGATGAAGCTATTTTTGAATTATTCCATGCTTGAGAACCTCAACTTCCTTGACAACATCACAAAATTAGGAATCTCAAGCACAAGGCCCCTCATTTTAATAACTTCATTGCTAGTATTGATCCTAAAACTAATCCCATTTACTCTCTTCCTAATGCTCCATATCATTTTCAAGATGGAAATGTTATGTTTATTAGGGAAACTAAAAGAAATCAAATATGGCACACCCTCATGTCCTTGACCTATAACAATTTATAGAGAAATCACACTAACTAAACATGATAAATTATATATATATATATATATATATATATATATATATATATATATATTGATAAATATTATGTAACTTTCACTTGGTCATATGAAGACATGCTTAGCATCGATCCTAGTATTGTGGTGCATAACATCATCACATATCCTGATGCCAAACATGTTCAATAAAAAAATGGATTTTTCCCCCCCAAAGTTTCCATCTTATGTCATAAAAAATTTATTAAACTATTAGATGCAAAATTTATCAAACCTATGGACTATTCTAAATGGGTCTCTAACATTGTCCCCATTTGAAAAAAAGTCACCATGGTCATTTTCATTTGCATCATTTTTTGTAATCTCAATCTCACTTATCCCAAGGACAATTTTCTATTACCTTCAATAGATGCCATCATTGATTCCTCCATTGGATACAAAATGTTGTCCCTCTTGGATGGTTTTTTAGGCTATAATCAAATTCATATCACCCCCTAATACTAACACAAGACAACTTTCACCATGGAATGGAGTAGTTATTGTTATTTTAAAATGCCCTTCAGCCTTAAAAATGTTAGAATTACCTATCAATGAGATATGACTCACATGTTTCATGAATTTATCCATAATATTATGTAAACCTATGTGAATGATCTCATTTCTAAATCCAAAATCCACAAAACTCATATTTTTAATCTTTTCATCATCTTTGATCACCTCATCAAATATAAAGTTAAACTCAACCCTACAAATGTGGTTTTTGTGTTACATCTAATAAATTATTAGGGTTCTTAGTTTATCTTCATGGTATTGATGTTAATCCTACTAATATCAATGTTATTTTCAACATTCTTGTTCCTCATTCTATTCCAAATATTCATGCTTACCTTGGCAAGCTTGGGGTAATATGATGATTTATCCCTAACATGGCTTATCACATTTATTATGTTAATTCCCTTGTTAATAAATATAATGATCTAGAATGGATTGATCCTTGTCAAAATTAATTTTACAACATGAAATAATATTTCCTCCATCTACCCACCCTTCATCCACCTTCTAATGATCATCATTTAATTTTATATACTTTTTCTACACCTGTATCATTTAGGGAAATGGTTTCCCAATAAGATGACACTAGAAGAGATTATGTTATGTACTTTATTAGTTGAGGCCTCATCGATTGCAAATAATTTTATACCAAAGTAGAATCCAATTTCCTCACTATACCTTTTGTAGTTAAAAAGCTTCATCACTACATGTTATATCAAATAAATTATGTCATGGTTCATTCTGACCCACTTTGTCACTTTTTATCCAAATCCTTTTTACTTGGATATAGAACTAGAAAGTGGATGGTTATTTTAATGAAATTTTACCTTTGCATAATCACATAATTAGCTTTCCAAGGATAAGTCATTATCAACCAACTCATAGTGGCACCCATACCCACTAATAATCATCTTCAAGATAGCCTCCCCAATTATAAAATCCTCTATAGTGAAGGTCTTAATCAAGCTCTCTCTCTTAAATATTACTTTTATAACTTCACTACTAATTTAAAATCAAGTAATCAAGAAGATTCCTACAACTTTATCGATACTACTAAATCTGAAGTAGTGTTCGAATAACTTCCTAAAGTCAACATCAATTTTCACAAAGATACCTAGACCCTTCATTTTGATGGCACCAAATGCCTTCAAGGAGATGGGTCAGGTTGTATTCTCATTAGTCCTCATGGTAAAATTATCCCTTTGACATTATATATTACATTTGATGTCACTAACTACATGGAATAATATTAAGCATTAATCTTAGGCATGAGATTAGAAATTGACTTAAACATTGCATATATTCATGATTTGGGTGACTCCAAACTCATTTTCCATCAGGTAAATGGTGATTATCAATGTAAAAGTGAAAATCTTATTGATTATCATCAAATGGCCACTACTCTCACCAAATATTTTGATTTTTTTACCATTGATCCCATTCTAAGAGATCAAAATTTCATCATTGATTCTCTTACATCTTTGACATCCTTATTTCATCCACATCAAGTTCTGAATCATTCTAAATTTCTTATTCAAATAATAAATTCTTTGTCATCTATCTAACTATAATATTCCCTTATTTATCATATTAAAATTGTCACCATTTAATAGATCCCATGGTATAACGACATTATCCAATTATTTGAGCATCAAACTTATCCTACAAATATGAATTCTCATGCAAACACTTAAATTCACAAATAAACCTTCAAATATGTCTTTTGATATAACACCCTTTATTATGACGACACTAAATTTACCCTACTCTATTATGTAATGAGAGAATAGCATCCCTTGAAAAATCACACAAGGGCATTTGTGGTGGTCACTATAATAGATATGCTACAATATGTAAATGTTACATATGGGATAATTTTGGTCTACTCTCAAAAAGGATACTATTGAGTTCACTAAAAAGTGTAGTCCTTGCCAAATTCATGATGATCTAATCCATTTGCTACTATATGAGCTCCAAACTATGGAATATCCTTGGCCATTTTCCATGTGGAGATTAAATCTCATTGACAAACTAATTCAATCATAAGATGGGCATGTTTTCATCATCATGACTACTAAATAATTTACCTTATGGGAGAATCCATGCTTCTTGTCAACATAATATGAAATACTATTTCCAAGTTCATATTAAACTAAATCATTTATCTTTTTTGAGTTCCCCATACTATCATCTCTGATAATGGTGGTAATTTAAAAATTAAGGATGTGAACCAGTTATGTGATAAATTAATAATATCCCAAAAATTCTCCACACCTTATCATCCATAATTCAATGGTGAAGCTAAGCCCATAAATAAAATCCTCCAAAAGACCATTTGTGAAATATACATTGATATGCATCTTCATTTATATCCCACAATTTGGGCCTATCGTACTAGCATTCATACTACCACTAGGGAACACCATTCTCACTAATATATGGTTTTGAATATATTCTACCATTAGAATTCTAACTTCCCTCATTACATATATTTCTTCATATCATCATCCATAATGAAGAATTATGTGAATCTCACCTTCATGACCTTGATCTTCTTGATGAACACCATCTAGCTGCTCTGCAACATAATCACCAATATAAGGCTCGTATCACCAAGTAACACAAGAAAAAATGTAAAGTCCACACTTTCAATGTTGAATATTTATTCCTTAAATTATACTATACCCATGGCAAATAAGGTAAATATGCTTTAAAATGGTGGGTCCCTTATTTAGTGAAATATATTCTTGGTCCCAATTGTTATCACCTCTAAACTAATGAAGGCCATGTTTTTAAAGAACCTGCCAATGCCCAATTATTTAAAAAGTAATTTGATTAGATCTTCCCTTCTTATCATACTTATATATTCTATCTTACAAACATTTTTTGAAATATTTAATCATGTGTTTCACCCTATATGATAGTTTTCTCTTTTCACAAACCCCAGTTGCTTATCTATCAGTATTGATCCTTGTAGAGCTAATTTTATTCATTTATAAGCCTTCAATGTAATTGAACAAAAAAATTTAAGATAGGGAAAAGGGTTTAGTGTGTGTAATATGCACTTTATGTGCTTCACACCCCATATGTGGGCATGTTGCCTACATACTAATAGTCTGAAGAGGGATCAAGTCATATGTAGTTCTCTCTTTGAAAGTGCTTGGTGCAATTATGATATGATAATGTAAGGAAATTATAAATTGGGTGTGCTTGAGATGACTAGGAACTAGTGTGGAGATTTAGAGGTGCTTAAAACTATACTGGATGGTTGTATGTAGAGAATAGGGAAGATTTTCTGAGTGGTTTCACTTGTATTCTTGCTTGCTTGTTAATATTTACCAACCCCTTTCCAAATGATCTTTGAATGGGATTTTATAGAGATCTATTGGTCATGGATTGAATTTTATCGCAATAGGATGATAAGGAAAAGGATGGGGAACCATAATAAATTGATCATTGGGGCTAGATATGATTTTGGATAACAACACTAAAAAGGATAATAGTGGCATCCGTGCTCATGTCCTATTTGGGTGTTATTGTCCTAGGCAAATAGGACCTAGAGGAATGGATTGGTCATGAAAAGAAGGCCTTGGCTTAGCTAAGATCAGGTATGAAAGGATATGGATGATTGGGAATCAGTAAAAACAAGCCTATGAGGGTCATGAGAGAAAGCAATAGGGACATATGGGTTGGGTGTCATTAGCCATGCTCAAGTTACCATTTTTTGCATTTTATATGACTATATCCCCCCTTGATAGGAAAGTTTGATTATAAATCTATTTTCCCACTTATATTTTCTTTCTTATTCAATTCTCAAAACATGTTAGAGCTCCCTTGTTTTGGTTTTATCTATCATTATAACAAAATAGTAGGCTTGAGTGATTATGGATTACTTTTTTTATACCATTACTTTACATTTATAGACTTGTTTTGAAAATTTTCCATTATTTTACCTATTTTTTTGAACATTTATGTCCATTTATATTTTTTAGTACTTTTTCCATCATTGGGTGAGGTTGGATTGTTAATTCTCTCTCACCAATGTTGTTTTCCATTTTATGCACTTTTCCATTGATGATTGAGTAAGGATTGTCACTGCTCACTCATCAATGTTGTTTTAACATTACTTACCCATCTTTGCTTAAGTAAGGATTGTTACTACTTTCACATTGATGTTTGATTACCATTTTTACTTATATACTTAGTTTGATTTGGTTTGTTTACCTTTATTACTTAAGGTTAACTTGTTGGAGTTTTTAAATCATTTAGTATCCTTGGATTTTTAGTTACTTGATTTACTATAAAGTTTCACTTAATAATTTGGTCCTAACTTAACATTTGTTACCCCAGCTTACCATATTTCCAAGTACATCTCACCTACACTGCATCAATTATCTTGGATTTCCTACATTTGTTTGTTTCTACTCTTAAGTTTTGTATCCTTGGGTTTGTCCAAATAAGTCTTTACTCCCTCCATGATCAAAGCTACAAACACAATAAGAAACCATCCCATAATAAAGGTAAGTTAAGGTATGCATACATTACTTTTATTTTTAGTTATTTCATTTTAGTCATTTACTTTCATTTATTTTATGCTTTAAAATATTGTAATTTTTTAGCTTTAGCATTCTATGTTGTTATGTTCTTTTCTTGAAGCACCATCCCCTATTTCACCCAATGAGATTTAAGTGGGGAATATGTATACACATAATATTTTCAAACTTTATCAATTACTAATGCTTTGTCTCTTGTATAAAACTATCAAGTCTCAATATCTATGAGTTCATGCCTTTACAGGTACACCAAGAAAGGGGTGTACAAACCATTAGTTCTTCACAATATTGTTGTCCCCTATACCCCCACTTGTTATCTACACAACCTTCTCCTATGTAATTCCCTAAGTCTTGACTCCTCTATTTCACACTCCTCCAAGAATTCACCACCTTTTTTATCCCCTTCCTAATCCTAAAACCATTTATAATAATTTACATTACACTATCAACCTGGGTTGACCCTGTATTCAAATTATTAAAAACATGTTATGGGTCTAGGTTGGTTCTGTTTGACCTAGACTAAGACCTAACGTTTATATCAATTAACAATATGAATTTGATTGGGTGTACCCTATTGGATAAAATTTCATAAAGGTTTAGGTTTAGACTCAACTATATATACACATTCATTTTTCCATTTCATAAAGACAAGAGTTAAGTATTCATTTGTAATTCTTTACAATATACTCTTCCACCATTCTACTTGAGGAGTTATCACTTAGGGTTTATACTTGGAGCATAACCTTATCTTGTGGAAAATTCTTAGATGCTTAGGCATTTCTTAGTGATCCTTATAAACTAGAACAACCTCTTGTGAAGCACATTTGGTGAAGGGAGAGATTGAGTCGCGATAGGTTAAACTTCAAGGTAAATATATCTAATTTTACTCCTCTATTTTAGTAGATAGAAGTAGAATAAGTAGTGGCTTTTGAATATATTACTATCTCCATGCATTAGGGTTTTACCTATACATAACTTAATTGGAATTCTCATATGCATGTTTACTTTTAATGTTTATTACCCCCACTTTATGCCACAAGCTTTGGTGAACACTAAATTAGACATTACTTTACTTTACATGTACTTTGTGAATATGAAAACATAGGACCTAGCTAAGGTTATTACATAGTGTTGCTTGATAGAGGCTTTAGAACCCTCTTTAGTGATGTTATTATCATAAGAGATCCCTTGGTTAGGTCTAGTGAATCCACTTGGTCATGACCTCAAATATCTAATGTATGAACAATCAAAAGTGTAAGTAAGATTTATCTTCTCCAAGTTAGGATTGATTAATAAGTTAACTACATTTTCCTTTATATACAATAGCGATAGTGAGTCTCCCATGAGACTCATCAGTTAGTATGCTTTATCTTCTCTTGTACATACTTTATTTCTCTCTTGCTCCTTGTACATAGTTAATTTTCATGTTTCTTGAACATATCTTATTTCCAAAAATACAAAAATAATATAACATATCAAAACCACCAAAGCATTCAAATAATTACTCAAAAAACACAAAATTACAAATTGTATGCATTGCTATGTTTACATTTCTTATATTTTCTAGACACTACATATGTTAACTATCTCAATAATGTTAGTTTTATAATACATGCATGCTTCACTTTTTCTCATCAAGTGCTTTAAGATTGTTAAAAGACTTAGGTCCACTAAACTGATCTAGACTTGTTATCTTCTACCCACTAGGGGGCATTTACACTTATTCATGGTTATTAATTTGACACATTCACCCACTTGGGGGAATATTATACATAGTTTCTATTGCCATGTTATATCCTTATATTATCTACATTCCATTTTTAGCATCGTTATATCTTGATATTAATTATTAATATTCATACTCATATTTTTTTGCTAAATATCACTACTTTAGACTCAACATATGTACATCCTAGATCTTGCACAAATTTGTACTAAATTCATGAATAATTTTATTTCTAACTTACCTAGTTTAGACTTGACTATATTTTATATGCTTATTTTATTTGAGGGCATTTAAATATGCCATTGTTATTTGGCTATATGCCACTTATATTCATAGTATATATTCCTTGGACATGTGTCCATGTCCCTTGTGTGTGATTTCTTGATTGTATATGAATACATTTGGGAATGTCTTTATATGTGATTCTAAGACAACTTGCTTGTCATTTATATATGTGTATATTTGAACATGTCCTTGTATGTCTTATTTTCTTAGATTTATTGTCATGTGCCCATGTCCCTTGTATTTTGTCACCTTGGCATATTTTGTGTGCCTCATGAGTTTTGTATGTATGATTTATTATGTGTGTCATGGCCATGACAGTTGTATTTACTTATTACACACACCAATTTTTGATTCCATGAGGGACCTCATGCATCTACCCTTCCTACTTGGGTGTCATGATGGAAATCATGCACCATCCCCTTATGTAGCTATTAAGTTCTACTTATATTTGTTGTCACATATTGATTACATTTATATTGACACCCTTATGTTATGTTAAACATGACATAAATCTTGCATTACATACTTATGCTCATATTTTCTTACATCTTGATCTTATGCTTGTACATTATATTGGATCATCACATAATTATCATATATGCTCTAGCTAACACACATTTTGTAGAGGTTTTATTTATAAAAGAGTTATTGCACATGTTTAATAACTACCATCAAAAGAGGGAGAATTCACATAGGTTTATCATAGATATTAGGCTCCTCCATTGCATTCACAAAACATTTTTAACACATAGGCTCAGTTTCAGGAAATTAGACAAAAGTAAACACAAAGGAAAAATAGGGAATTAAAAAATTAATACAACAACATAGATTTTAGACCAGATAGACATTTACACCCAAATAGGCACACTAGTGCCACATGACACTACTATCCAAGATATGACACTACTGTCTATTAGCCCTAGTTTTAGGATAGTTGAGATTGGCCAAAATAATACACTAGGTACAATACAGGTTTACATAGATCTAGCTATATGTTTGATAATTATACTTAGATTTTGCTCAAATTCACATTAGTTTAGCTTAGATTCATATCAATTTCTTAGATTATGGGCATCATGCATGGCATGATCATTCCCATATTTAATTTAGATACATATATATATATATATATATATATATATATATATATAGTTATTAAAACTTCATATAGAATCAATATACTTAGATATTATATTGAGGGCATGTGTACAACATATTTTTTCCATATGCTTAGTTACACATAGGTTGATCAGATGGAATGGAAAACTCCATGTCATTCTCTACACTATATACACTTGACGTCATATTCTAGGTTATCACTAGTTTTGTTCCTTACTCCATTTGTAGTGGTTGGAATTCCTAAGTGGCCTAAAGCCACCTAATATACTTTAGTGTTCATGGAGTCAACATACATAGTTAGATACACTCAATTATATATTTCAAACATTTTGTACAGTTCAATTTCAAATGCATCTAATACACAAAGGTGGTAAATTATGAATGCATAGCCTACTTGAGTTTGAGAGCCACTCACATGAGAGGGTTTAACACACTATCATTATAATCTAGGTTATTTATAGGTCATGATCTACTAATTAGGGGTGGGAAATGATGAATTCAAAACAAGATTGAGTTATTGAGCCACCCACATGTGAGTATTGAGTTAGATATCAGCTCAAACCAAGTTATTCAATGATTGATCACTATATATAAATAAAATAGGTTGTCAACATGTTCATACATTGGTTTACATACCCAATGAAGTGTATTCATTAATTTCTTATTTATCATATCTTAACTTAGTTTTACTCAATTACTTCTTTACTTATCATAGTCTTTTATTTTGATATATCTTAAGGACTAATTTATGAAAATTACATTCATAGGTCATGTATTGGATCATGATTCACATACACATACCTAGATTCACATAATCATATTCACATTCATGGGCTTCACTTCCTAGGTAAGTCTAGGTATGCTTATTTTACCTTTATACTAGTCATTTGAGTTTTCTACATTTCTAGCATAAAGGGGGAGAATATAATCACCTAAAAGTGGTATTTGATTGCTAAGAGTGCTACTTGAAACAACATATTCCTATATCATCCCTAGACCTATCCTAGAGCCTATTACTACCCTTTTCTAACCTTTGTGTGGACCAAAGTCATCCCTAGTCAGCTTGAACATAGTCTCAGACCCTCATTTCTTGATCTTGACCCTTTATGCCCAACAGTCCACCAATTGGACATTAGCATCACATTAAGGACACTAGAACCATGTGGCACTAGTGGCCCCAATATGGTGCCTATGTCCTTTACCTTATATTTCTAAAATGAATATATTTTCAAAGGTAAAACCCTTATAAGGTTGGCCTAAGCATATTTTATTATTCATACAAGCTATATAACACTATAAATACATAGATTTTATACCTTTATCCATTAGATCGAAATTAGATGAAAAATACTTATTCAAATATGAAATAAGCTAAGAAAAATCAAGGTTATTAATCCATATTATGCCCTACTTATGCATACTACCATCTACAACTACCTTAAGCTCAGATTTTCTAGATTTCCAATCTCAAGTACACTCAAGGCATTCATTACCACTATCATTATAGCATCACTTACAATTGATATAGCACTTAAGTAAGGAGAGATACATTGATATTGATCTCTCCTCAAAGTATTAGTATGTAGGCAACTCTGTTCACAACAAGGTGTTGAGGATATCCATCCTATCCTACTAATAGACACACTTTTCATCTCATGCCTTACAAGGAAGATTAGGTTTTGCATCATAAATTAACTATTATAATCATAATATAGAGTTTAAAACTTGTGTGCATAGGAATAGAACCCAAAAACATAGACATAAGTGTACCTAGAAGTTCAAAGTAATTTTATACAAAGGACACTAGCACCATTATCAAGACACTAGAACCACAAGGTTACAATGTCCAAATGTGGCATTACTATCCTAGATGGGTTTCACTGCATATATCTAATTGATGACACTCAGATATGTTTATATCCCAATTTTTAACACTTAGATCATCTATATAAAGTGTTTTATAGATAATTCTTTATTTTCACATATTTCTTAATATTTTTTGAAAGTTAGAGCTAGTCAAAATATGTAACAAATTAGTGTTTATTTTAAGCATATTATTTCATTGATTTAGACTACTCATCCCTTTAATAAAACATAATATTTACATAATCTGAACCCTAAAATGTTAAAACATAAAACTTTCTTATTTTATCCTATTTTCATATCAATCATAATAAAAAAACATCTATAGGTCTAAAGTATTGAAGGAGTAGCCCAAGAGCCTGATTTTTCAAGTTACAAGCTAGGTCACTATTGCAATTGATTTCCACACATTACATCTGTATCCACACATAATACAACATGTAGGGGATAAGTACATAATTCTAAGGCCCTATTAAAATTATTAACTATGTAATTAGTGCTCATTAAAAGAGGGGTCTTTAGGGTAGCTTGACACTATGTGCCCACTAACCTATTTTTCCCATAACCATTATGAATATGAAAAACTAGGGTTTTTCAATTTTACAATGAGTGATAATCCATGACCCTTATATGAATGTACTAGAGTGATGGTAAAAAATAAAAAAGAAACATCTAGGTGGTCACATCCATTTTTATCATGTACTTTATATTGGACACCTATGTCTGATCTACATAATTGCATCAATGCAACCTTCCCAAGCTAACACAAGTATCTCCAACTATAGATGCAGTTAATCTAAAATTTGGTGATTATTCCATAATATTCTTTGAGTATACTTTTATATATATATATATATATATATATATATATATATATATATATATATATATATATATATATATATATATATATATATATATATATATTAGTATCATAACTAGATAATTACTTGGTGTTCATTATAATTATAATATCTAGCATAGTTTTACTTTCTAGTTTTAGCATATATCAACATTTAATTCAGAATATTACTTATATAATATTGTAAATTAATTGGATTGATATATATCTATTTATAAACCTTATTTTTATTAATTTATATATTATTAACCATATATATACTTATAATATCCATATCCAAATTTAGGGTTAAACATATTGTGAACTCAAACTATGTAAATGCAAAAAATCTGATTCTTAGGGTTTTAAGTTAGTTAGGGTTTCATTTTATTATTTAAATTCTATATTTTTTCATTTCTAAGCAATATAAAATAAAAATTAGAAAACCCAATTTCAAATTAAATATAAATAAGCATTGGTCACTCAACCTCATAACAATAAAATATTAATGAATGCTTATTTATATGTCACAAGAGATGAAATCAGTAATCTTGCTAAGAAAAAAGAATCCCCACCTAATAATGGTAAATCATTAGAGGATACCACAACTAATTCCATACCAACAAATATTCCTACATATAATGGGAAATGGGTTATGGTTTTATGCCTTTATTCCCCAAGGATTAGAATGATATTGATATATTATAATGGGATTACCAATCAATTCAAATATGAAGTTAGCTACCTATTACTACTCAAACCATATTTACATCCCCTTTGGTGACTTCTAAATTTGATCATACAAATCCAAATGGGTTTAAAGTATATATTTTCCTACAATATATAAATAATTTAGAGGATAAGGTTACAAACATTTAACAAAAGGATTTAAAATCTCCTCATGCTATTGATTCCCATGTGTTTCATAACCCTCTTGCACCTGAGATATCTTTGCATCCTTTGCCAATTGGTTTTTTCACACCTAAGTTCACATTTTATGATGAAAAGGGTGATCACAATCAACATCTTTTATCCTTCTATGTTTCATGCCTTGATTAAGCTTCCAATGATAAAATCTTGACCAAATTATTTCCAAGGAGACTCAAGGACTATGATTTAAGGTGGTTTTATGATTTACCTCTCCAACCCATGAAAGAACTCAAACCTATTGTAAATCATTTTTTGGCATACTTTTATATTAATATTTTCAAAAAATGTCTCCTGTATGCAAATTAAAAAAATCAAACAAGTAACTAATGAACCTATCAATGAATATGGCTTGAGGTACAAGATAATGTTGGTTAAAATGACTAATCCTATGGTAGGTAAATAACTTCAAGACATCTTCAAGAAAAGTTTGCTTAATCCTTTACATGATTCCATTATTTTCAAAAATTTCAAATGCTTATATGACTTATACCATGTTGTTCAATACCATGAAACGAAGCTTATTTCATTAAATAAACTCAAGTATGTATCAAACACACTGACTACATCTATATCCAATACCAATTTTACAATCAAACCAAGATATAAGGTGAAATCCCTTGATCCTAAAAATGAAATAACCACCATGGTTAATACAATTTCATAACATCATAATCATCTTATTTTATCTAATTCACCAAGAAGATAATTTCCATGTTTACCTAAGTCTCTTACTTTGTTACTCTCGTAGTTAGTAGAGTGTCATCTTATATCTCTCCCTCTTCCTATAGAGGTTGATATGAGTCAAGCTCTACCTAAATATATGATGAAAATGTTTACTATAATTATCACCAAGGCCATAGGCATTATATAAATATATTATTTACTTTGAATCATAGGATACAAGACCTCATCAATGACCAAAAGATTACATTTGATGATCCATTAAAGGAATCAGGTTCACAACTTGGTGATCATAAGAAATATAAAATATTTAATAGTTGTTTACAAGACCATTATAAGGACACAAATGTGAAAATGGTATTTAACACACACCCTCATCTATCACACTATGCACACCCACTATATTTTATTATTGGTACTTACAAGTGGCATACACCTTCTATGGTTCAAAGACCTTCTATTACTTTTGATGATAGTGAGATAAAGAATTATGACTTAGATATTCATTCTTTATTCATTTGAACATACCTTGATCATTATCCTATATTTAGTTTTATGATTGATAATCATGCAAGCAATAACATTTTCACCATGACATTACTCACACATCTAGGTTATACTCATTATTATTTACACCCTTATACCAAATTAGTTAGATCATTTTGATGGGACCTCATAATAGGTTCCTAGTCAGATTGGTTTACAATTATAGGTGGGTCTCACACATGTGGTTTCTACCTTCTTAGTTATACCTTCTACTTGTGTCTTTGATATGTTATTTAGATGACCTTGGATACATACACTTCAAGTCATACCTTTTATAATGCATTGGTGTGTTAAATATATTCATGCCAATTAGGTAATTATATTTTCTAGTATTCCATATGAGCATCCTCTTGAGAAAGATAAATTTATACCCAAACACTTAATTATTAAACTTATTACAGTTTATCCACCATAAAAGGGTAAGAAACAAGAAATCCCATTTACTAGGTGACTAGTTCTTGACAGACCATTGCATCATAGATACACAATGGGTTTCATGGAATCCTCATCTACTACACACCATATTATTATATTTAGAGAACCTAAACATATTCCTATTATTTTTATTTAAAGAAACCTTAGAACATATAGAGATGTGTTCTATGAACTCCTATACCTTCTATTGTTTCTACATGACCATAGAGTCCTATTTTACATACGTAGATCATTTATGAGCTTACAATGCTAGATATTGTTCCTACACATAAACCTTACCAATACCACTAATATATTACACCAGGTTCCTAGTGGGGAGATATATATGAGCATCTATTGTATGATATCATAGGATGATCTTAAATTTTTCCAATACCATAAAAATACCAAAAAAATAAAAAAACTTCAAAAATCTAAAAAAAGTCAGCATATAATTATCCTATTAGCTTCTTGGCATATATGTTGTTGGTTCCATGTTGGTAGATGACATATCAGTATTTACTATATACACATATTTTTATTGTGAAATAGGCATACATAGATTTATATTATATGCACGTATAAATGTTAGACTTTCCCTCTACTGATATCACTAGGATGTTGGGGGAATCTACCTTATTTGATCATGATACATCCAAGTTATATAATTCTATGGTTATTTTACATTATCATGTTTGATTTGATATATGTACTTACACATGTTGTTATCCATGATTATATTTTTTTCAATATAATTGATATGCTATGTACTTTATGTTTTTTCTAACACATATCTAGGGACTATTATGATGTGTTTATGTTGGTTATTTATGCTTTTAATTATGTACTTTCTTGAGTTTCTTGCCTTACTATTATCTTGATTATTTGAGAATTTGAATATGCTCCATTGTTTGCATCCCTTGTACCTATATTTTTCTATTATTGACATTTTAGATTCATTTCTTATTGTATGGGCATTTGAATATGTCATTTTTTGCTTTTATGGACATTTGAATAAGTCATGTCCATTTGATTCTATGGTATTTGAACATTCCCCTTATTTAAGGTCTCCTTGGACCATTGTAGTTTGACTTGCTTTTGAGAGATCTTTGGTGTGTGTGGTTTCTTATTGAGCTTGTACTGGTACTATCTATATGTAACCATGATCCTTATCATGCATGTTATGCCTTAATGTGATCACATTCTATGTGCTTCAATGATAAATTTACCTAAACATGTCCTTATATATTCCACGTGGTTAATTCATAATTATATTGTTATCTTGTCCTTTTGAGGTAAGGTAACTATTAGTTTCTATATTCCCTCACCTAAAAGTGGGGCATATCAGTGAGGACTTCTCATAGAGGTATGGCTTCCACATATTCATAGTTTTAGATCTATTGGGAGCATGTTTTAGAAACATGTTCTCCAAACTTCTTCAGTATACAACATACCCAAATTATAGTGGGGGAATGTTTGGAAACATGTCCTCCACATTGGAACTTATTTCAAAAAAAATTATATTTATCCATATATAGTGGGGGAATATTTTGGAAACATGTTCTCTTCACTTAAAAAATTATCAGATTGGCTAGATGAATAATTATATAATTAAAATACATTGGTAGCATTAGTATACGCAGTTTTAGAATAAGACATATCTAAGGTGCATATTCTCTGTAATATGCCCCTAATATTGAAAAATAAAATTAGTTTTATATTTAGAACACTTTCAAGGTCTATTATCACCCACCAAATTGGAATTTTATGAATTTTATTTAGCCAATATACTGTAGTAGTTAGCTCAATTTTAGTATGGTTGAGGTGATTTAATCACTCAATATTACCAAGTTTATAGGTTTAACTTGGTCACATCATCTATCCTCATTGGATATATAGTATGGGTTGACTTTGTTCATTCATTCTCACCGAGTTATAAGTATGATTAGGTTACAAATTTGAACTAATCTCAACTATCAGGTGGAAACTCATCTTTTCTCCAAGGTTTGGGGAATGTGTCCTCTAATATCTCTCCATATCTTTAAATATATGCACTTTATATATTTTATATTTTTTTCCTAATCTTAGTTTCAGTGATTCATAATGATATATCTTTCAAGTCAAACTATCAAAATTCAAGATGATTGCATCAATACATAGGTGTGCTCATAAACCTTGCTCTCTTTCAATGGGAATCATTTCAATACTTTAAATTTTAGATTATATTCAATAATTATATACTATAAAATTATCGTGGTTATATGTAAATCACTATAAAATGAATCAAGTTGGACTTAAGAAAAGTAAAGGCATGTTATACACACCTAGGTACTTATTCCTTTCTTTTAAACTAGAAATTTCATTACTAGATTAAGGTGGGGGGATTTAGATGTTATTTATGAATTATGTAGAACCTTAGTTTTGTACACTTAGAAAACTTCGACCATGATTGTTCTTCTTAATTTTAGACCTTTTCCACTTTTATAAGTCTCACATATTCTATCTCTTTATTCCCATTGATCATATCTTAGTCTGACCAATATCATTCTAATGACTTAGACCTTTTATCTTACCTATAATTATTTTAACCTACTTATTATCCATATTTACAAATTTTTGACCTATACCTATTTTTATCCTATCCAAACACCTATGTCAATACAAGTGTCCTACCTTGATGCAAGTTTCCAATTTCGTAACATCATCCAATATATAAATCAAATGTATTCCTATGGTAAACCTAAGTGATTTAATGTGAGACAATATCTAAAGGGATTGGTATAAATATAAGATCAACCCTCATGCATTCCTCACCTAGCATAGACCTAGAAAAGACCTAACATTGATATCCAATAGCATTGGAGTGGACAAATCTTTCCTATTTTCTCTTATTTTCATATTATTCATAGGAACAACACATCTATATATCTAAAGTCCTAAAGGATCAACCCAAGATCCTAACTTGCTAAGTTATAAGATGGGTTGATATTATAATTTATTTCTACACATTGCATCCTTATGCACACATAAGCCAACACATATAGGAGAACTACATAATTCTGAGGCCCTTTTTAGAGTGTTATATATGTAAGCAATACTCATTAACATAGGTGTATTTATTTTAGTTTGATGTGTGTCCACTAACCCATTTTTCCCACATCCATTATGAAAATGAATAACTAGGGTTTTGATATTTGACAAGGAGTGATAGTCAATGGCATAAATTTGAATGCACCATAGTAAAGGTGGTATAGAACCTGATAGCATCTAGGTGGTCACCTCTAATTTCATTAAATATTCCATACTAAATAGTTATGTCCCATTTAGATAGTAATAATGATGTAATCATTCCAAGCTGATAAAAGTGTTCATAGATATAAAAGGAACTTAATCTAAAATTTGGTGATTGTTCTAGAATCTTATTCTATTCTAATTTATGCATGTTCCAGATCTAGATCCGTATTAACATCATAAGCAACTTAGTACCTTATGTTTATTATCATTATAATATCTACCATAGTTGTACTTTCAATTTTTATCATATCTCAACATTTAAGTTATAATATTGCTTATCTAAGTTTGAAAATTAATTGGCTTGCTATAGATTTATTTATCAACCTTATGTTTATTCATTTATATATTATTAACCCTATCTATCATTATAGCATCCATATCCAAATTCAGGTTTAAACAAGTACTATGGATCTCTATTTTGATAAAATGTTATGGATATGCTTATATTTTTAATGTGATAACATAATGTATGTTAATGTAATATGATAAATGGTTTATAAAATATATATGCACTCACAATTATTTTATAAGCAATTATCACATTGATTTATTCTCATGAAAAAAAAAACATCTTACAACATGGAATGAAAGGGAGATGGGATATTAGGATAGTGAAAAATTAAAACTACATATCAAAATTTCATAAGGAACATGAGGTTGACCTAATCTGTATGAGCTATGGTAATAATTATCCTTCTTGATAGGCTTAAAAAACCCTTTTTTTGTTGGCTTCATCTAAACTTAGATTGAGATATGGCCAACCGTGATAGAATTGATAAGATGGATTATATTCTTATTTTAGCAAGATACGTATAATTTTTTGCAAGGGATTTAATTACTTATTGGACACTTTAAGAATATGTTTTTCTATTTATTTTTTTTGTGCCCCCGTGCACTTAGTCGCATGTAACTAGGAAGATGCATTGATCATTACCAAATACCAAATATAGGCAACTAAGGGTATCTACCTAGATGCGAACCTCATGAAATTAGTAAGATATATGGTCTCAACACCAACTATTAATGAAGGGTGAGAGATTTAGGATTGATTTTTTACTTACACAAAGATTTATTTTATACAATGCCCCCCTCCCCACCATTTATTTTTTAATTTTTTTTTTTGGAGTTTAGGGTGGAAAAGAGGATCTCATCCCATAATCTTGGCCCCATACAATTAATGGGATGTAAGGGCTCATCACTGAGGACAAAGATAGACATATGATGTTACCTAGTTTGAGTATGTTATTTTTTTAGTTAGAGGGAACTATAAAATGGGATTTTGTCATGGAAAATCTTGTAGACTAGATTTTAGGCTTGAGTCCTTAAGTTGGTAATAAAGTGTGTAAGAATGAGATACACAGTACTCATAAGAACAAAGGTAAGACTTGTATTTTTTGTTTATTTTGAGAGTTTATCTAAATGGAAATAGGGTAGTCTGAAAAAAAGGAGTGAGATGATATGTTACATTTGAAATTATTTGTCATGTGAACTCATAGATAAATAATTATCTAAAAAATAGTCAAGAATCAAGAATAACATAACAACAATGATATTTTTATTGATGAAAAGAGGTAAATGTGAAATTAAAGATATATTCAAAGTAACATTTAAGGTGAATATATTTTAGATATTCATGAACTCCTTGCCTTCCAAGGTACATAATCAAAAATATATATTGTTAAAGTCTTTTGTTATTAAATATGGGCCTTGAATTTTTGACCTTCTCATTTCTTCTTATCAATTCTACTATCAAGGCTGATGAGGTATCCTAATTTAATTTGGAACCCATGAACATTATTATTATATTATCGGCACATGTGATATGCATAAGGAGTATGTTTTTGTGTTTCCATAAATTGATGTTGATCTAAAGTTTATAGCTCAAATAGGCATGTGTTTCTATACTCTTCATGACCAAGGATATCATAAATAAAAATGTGAAGGCTAGGTATTTCCAACTCAATGGGTGGAATTACTTAAATTTTGAAAATAAGGGAGTATGGGGTTCCCTGATGGGCATAGGAATACTCATCTTTGAAGCCCACAATGCAGTGTAGAGCTAGAGATGTCAGTCTCTTTTATTGTCTTTGATGATATTAACTAGAATATATTTTAAAGACTTTTTTCCCTTCACTTTATTATTAGCATGGGGTAGTACAAATAGGTCATGTGAAGATATATATCAAATTTACTAAATATATCATGAACCTCATGTTTCTTAAATGAGGATGCATTATATTTTATAATGATTAATGAAACCTTGAACCTACAAATGATATGATTTAAAATGCCTCGGTAATTACTATTTTGATGACAATAGTCAAGGGAATTATTTCCACTCACTTGGTAAAATACTTAGTGGTTGTGATAATGAAGTGGTGTCCATCATAAGAAGTGGGGAAAATATTTCAAAGTAATTCTAGCCTCTAAATGGAGAAGAAACATGATGTAACAATAGATTGGAATGCCTAAGAAGGAATGTAAATCTTATGGGAGAAATTTTGGCACTTCTTTCACTTTATCATATATTACATGTCATCATGTTTGAGTGTATGCTATAAATAACTCATCATGTGGATCTTGTGAGTGGTTATGTGGTAACTGAATTATCCACCACAAATGTCACCATGATAGTGGAAAAATAATTTCTCAAACTCCTCTTGGTCAACACATCTCAGGTGCATGCCAACAAAATAATTTTAATAAAAAACAATTTTAAGAATAATTTACTTATATTAAATTATTTAAATACATCACCTCTACTATGTGTCATTTCTAAAATTTTACTTGACTAAAACTACACAAAAACATGCCATGTTTTTAGAATATAGAATGTACATTCTACACAACTACACCACCCATTGGCTTGAGATATTACTAGAAAGAGATGTATAATTTGTCAAAACAAACTCACCTAACTCAATAGCCTAGATGGTAATGTTTAAGTGGATGAACAATAATTATGAAACCATGTCAACCTTACTTTCTCTAATTGATCTATAATCTCTCAAATAAGCCTATAACTCTCTAAGAAAATGTAGTGGGTCTCATAGCCCCAAGGTCTATAATGAACATGTGACTAAAAATAAGTGGGTTTGAGTAACCGTTAACTTTAATGATTCATCCTCACTCTCATTGGGTTCAATGAGGAGCTCAAGTGATTCTAGCCAATCATAGAGATTAATTCACACTTAAAATCACAACTAAATCTAATTTTAAGTGGACTTAGATTTTAAGAAAAGTGCTAAGCAAGGAGGATGAATATTCTTCATATGACATCAAAATGGGTCTAAAGTGTCCCTTATTTGCTCTTTTAGGATGTATCACTTAATATTAACATTTGGATACTTTCTACCTTTACTATTGGATTTAATCATTGATGATGGAACCCTAAAAATCCTTATGTAGGAGAAAAAGGTTTGAAATCACTCTTTATGTTTTAGTATCATATTTGGGAAAAGAGGAAGGAGGTTTTAGAGGAAGAATTATCTATATTCATCCCTCTTCTCCTTTCTCATCCTTGGATGACTACCATTAATAGAGTCTCCAAGATTTTAACCTTTTTAATTTTATTATATTTTACAAATACATTTTGATACAAGCATGTTTGGGTTAGTTTTCTGGGCACTAGTCTTCTTAAAAAGTTTCTAGTTGGCTCTAGGTTCCTAAATCCTTCCAAAACACCTTTGATAGTTTTAAACTCCACCATAACCATTAATGTCTGCTAGTAAGGTTAAGTAAAAAACTATGTTTTATTTTCAATTCTAGGCTTTGATTATCAGTTCACCTGGTAGGGGATATAAAATTAAAGAGGGTTACCTTTTGGTTCAACCTATCCTAAGTTTTCTATGATCTTACAAATGTCAAAAAGGTCAAATATGATCTCTCTTAGATAAAATATCCATACCTTGAACAGTATGTAGTTTTAGGCCCTAAACATTCTTCCATGTGGAAGAAGGAAAAAAATTAAAGGGGTACCTTGTAGATCACCCCACCTTTGCATCTTTGGGTTTCCATAACCAACTATATAAAAAAATACCAGATATAGGTAATTATTTTTTATTTTAAAAAATGTAGGTATAAACTTTAGGAAAGTAAAGTCTTAAAAAAAAATTAATACATGAATTCATTTGAATAATATTTTAAATTTGGTAGCTAATAAAATAATGGTAAACTAGTTATTAAAATTCCCACATTGGGTTTAACATGTTTATTAATATCCACATGGTCTCCCTTACTTCCATTAATACTATGATGGTGCTCACATGCACCATTGTCACAATATGATGTGGTAGTTTATGACTGTAATTAGACATGTCAACCCTTAGGTCTATAAAAAGTCACTACATGGTCACATGAGTGATCTTCATCCTATCTTATAATTAAATCACAACAAAAGGGTCATGTGCCATTCCAATGGGCCTACCAACCAAATAACTACCCTATAAAATATGTGAAATTCAAAAATTCACTGAAACTAAACTATAAACCCAAATTTCATAAAATGAGTTGTGTTGAATCAAACATTTTATGTATTTTATTCTAAATTTAATTTGGGATTAATTTATCATCATTTGGTATGCACATAAATTTCTTGAAGATTAAGCACATGTTATAACCCCAAAATTTTAGTTATTTAAAACTTAATTATTTGGGGTTTAAACTCACTTATTATAACACTAAATCAATCAAAAACCATGATTTGGTAGTTATAAATGACTTTATTATGCACATTCCATCAAGGATTCAAATGAACCTTTATGTAATGAATAGTGCATAGCTAAAAACTCAACTAAAAGACCAAAGCATTTAAGATCAAGACATTTATTTTTATGATTTTACAACAAACATATTAAACTAGCACTTGATATTCCAAGATAATATAATTTGGAATCTAAAACCCTCAAGGGAGTACACCATCAAATCTAGATTCTAGAAACCTTAGGGTACTACATCATGAAATATGGATTCCTTGTTAATCAAGACCTTCTAGATCATGACCCTTCTTGGTTTAAATTCTAAGATAAAACTTTGATTCCTAAATCTAGAATATTTTCAAGGCTAGCCTATCAAAAAATAGTACTCACCATTGATAATCTAATGAAAAGGGTCTCTAATTGTCTAACAAGTGTAGTTTATGCCTAAAGGTGGAAGAAATTGTTGATCACTTATTCTTGGAATGCTCTTATCAATCCTTTCCTCACTCAATATATCTTGGATACTACCTGGATATCTTATGAATATTCTTGTGTAATATAACTCACATTAGAATAATAAGGCCTTGTAGATGTTGTGGAATCTTTTTATTCCTCATTTCTTTTGGGACATATGGAAAGAAAGAAACCATAAAAGTTTTAGAGATAAATGTTTGTATTGGTGGATCACCAAAGGTAAAATAATTGAGGCTATTAAGTAAAATTGGGTCTTAAAGCTTCAAAAAAAATTAAGTTAGATGATGGTAAAGGTTTGAGTGTGCTCTTGTTGTGGGACCTCAAACTTCCCTAAGAACCTGGATCATTCATTAATCCCTCTTGAGATTCTACTAGAGTGAAATCCTCCTTATGATGGCTAGTTTAAACTCAAATTTGATGGAGCCTTGAAAGGTAATCCAAGTCCTACAAGAGGTGGGGGAGTGATCAGAGATAATAATGGTAATTTGGTGGTCACCTATGTTAGAAAAATGAGGGTCTAAACTAATCATGTGGCAGAAGCCATGGCCACTCTTTCAAGAATAAAAGTGGAAATAGACAAAGGAATTCTTAGGTTGGCTATGGAATGGGACTCCTTTAACATTATTAACTACCTTATATGGAAGTCTTGAACTTATTAGATAATTGAAAATGAGATCAAGGATGCAAAGAACCTTCTAGCCTCTTTTCAATATTTCTACCTTGTCCATGTTTATAGATAAGGTAATAGTTGTGTGGACCTCCTAGAGAACTTAGGGGTCTCATGCAATATCAAAACTTAGGATCCTAGAGGAACTCATCCACCCCTCCAATATTTTAAACATTTCTTTTTTATATAAAATGAGGATGGTCTAGGACCTCTTCAGACTGACAAGAGCCAACACTATTCTCCTTGATTCCTTTGAGGTCAAGGTCTTCATGCAATTGTTCCTAGTTTATAGCACATACTCCTCCCTTTTTGAGGGGTTGGGTGTTGTTATCTTCCCTCTTTCAGTGTATTTTATAGGGACTAAATCTAGTTGTGACCCTATTGGTTTATTCTTATTGGTTTTCATTCTTGTTATTTTCATATTGTGATGACATGGGCCTCCCTCTAGGTGTACTCAAGATATTTCCTACTCTTAGATAATTATAGATCCTAGTTTGGGGTCTTTCTATTCCCTAGTTGGTTCCTTCTTGTCCCTATTTTCAGTGGTTGTTTTTTATTTTTATCAGTTATTGGTTCTTTTTTGCCTTCTTATGTGTGCCTAGTGGGAGATGTGGGCCTCCTTTATGTCCAAGATAGAATTCCACACCAACCAAAGGTGTTTTTATATTTATCTGAACAATCATATTAAACTACTAAGAATCTAAAATTAATAATATCCTTAATAAATGGAATTAACTACAACATGTTTAATCATAAAACATTAAACATCTTTCTTTGAAATAAAGATACAAATATATTAAATTTTGAACTCCATGTTAGTGTTTTGAATAAACATTTATACCAAATTTATGTTCACTCTTTAGTTACAACCTTGGTCGTAGCCAAATCCTATACCACCTCAATCACTAAGTTAAATCAATAAATAATTACTTTGGTTACATAGCATAGGCACAAGACTAACCTACCACTTGTGTAATTACTAGTATCTAACTGATAAGGTTTACTAATCTATCCCTTTTTATCTTTGGTGACAAACAACATAGATTCAACATAGTATCAATTAGTTTCATTTTCCATGTGATTTATAAATTAAATACACTAATATTTTTAATGATCTATGAGGTAGAATTATATTACTATTATTATGTGATAATAATTCACATGTTTTATCCATCTTATTAATTAATCTTGGAGTTTATACCTTATATCAAAACATAACACTTATCTTAGGTTTAAACTTAATCAAATGAAAATTATCTTAAGTATATTTCATGACTTGATTGTATTTAGGATGAGTAATAATTTACATAATAAATATTCCTATAAATTCTCATGCCTTATCATTTTGAAATGTTAAATTAAACTTTTAATCATAATAATATGATTAAAACTTGGTCAATTGCTAAGAGATATATGTGATGTAAAAATATTGGCATTGAGTAATAATCATTACTCCTCACCAAAATCCACATAATTATATTTTAATAACTTACCATTTGGTTAGGGATACTCTGAGTCAACTTTTAAAATAAAAGACACAAAGAATATTCATTATACCAAACTGGCATTGATCACCTCATATTACATTAACCCTAACCAAAATGACTTGATAAATTTCTAAAAGTACGTAGACAAAAATAATAATGAAAATTGCATAGAGTTAACCTTGTACATAGATCCTCAAGACTTAATCAAGTCTAATTTCCATTATTAGCACATACCATAAGATCCATTTAGAAATATGAAGGTAACCAAGTATTCTGGATATGAATAATTTAAATACCAATAAAAAAACCATTTAATATGTTATATCAAAATTCCATAAAATTGATCCATATGAAAATTAGCATTCCCAAATTAATGTAAAACTTAGACTGCATAGAGAATCCCACTTAAATTACCCACAACACTTAACTTCATAAATGGTGATGGGTCTATAAAAGACCTTGCAAATCCAACTATTTTTTATTTCATTGATAAATCAAAACTTCACATTCTAAATCCTATCAATAATCAATTTACACATTTTTAGTTCATATTGAAATAAGCCAAGGTAAAGTTTCCAATCTATACTACTTACATATAGTGTTAGAGTTAAACACAACTCAAGTTATAACTATTAACAACATTAAATCAAGAAATAATAACATGATTTAATTATATCATTTTATTTACTCAAACAAAAATTTCATGAATATATAAAAACTTCATGATTTTAAGAATGGCATACTAAATATAATGAATCAAAAGTTAAATAACAAATGCATAAGAACTAAATCAGAATTAATTCAAACCAAGCATACCAAGAATCGATTTAAACAAGTGATCATTTTTCATAACTTTACAAGATTCATAAACCAAAATTTACAACTTCAAATACATCTACAGACATCACAATATAACCCAAAATGACCATAGTGCTAAATGACTTAACTGACCCAAAATAATTTGCACAATAAATGAAATTATATTAATCCAAGAGAAATAAGTGAATCATGACTCTTATACTGGTCCTCTAAATTTTTTTGAATTGAATATATTCATGTCTACTTCATGCTAGCAAAATAATTAATAGTTCAAGCAATACAAGTATTTAAACAAGTTCTTATCAAGTTCTAAAGAAGAATAATATAATGTAGGTTTTTGACAACTAATAAACCAATTTAATCGATTTTTAGAATGAACAAACAGATTGCATTGTATCTTATTAAATTCAATAAATATTGAACAATAATGTAGTGTCATTTCTATACATAAACCAAATGTAAGATCTACATAAATCAAATTTATAATATAATTATATTATCAACTATAGGCATTTTATCAAACAATTGACAATCACATAACTTTCATAAACTAGAAATGAGATTAAATCAATAATATTAAAGAAGTTAACATTACTAACAGGGTTAAGCATATATAAACTTGTATTTACCCTATAGGATCTTTTTATTATTCAAATTTAAAGTATCATATACACTAGAATAAATCCGCATTGTTTACAAATAAACTATTACTAATATAAAATGCATTGAGTCATATAATCATCCATTACGAACATAAGTAAGCTCTTCACTTTATATGTGAATGAACATTAGAATGAAGGGATTTTATAGAAGTATAATAACATTGAATTCCTAAGCATATGTAATATAAAATGTCTCTTCTAAACCAAATTATATATTAATCAACCTAGTTTTCAATAGGAAATAATACTTAAATTTACAAGCCAATAAATTATTTTTTGTTACAAGTAAATAATACATATATAGACTACTATCTAAATGATCAAGTATTTATATTACATTTCCAATTGATATTTGAAAACAAAAATACACATAAGAAACTAAAATTATCCATATCCATCCAAATTAGTAATAAATATCTTGCATGTATTTCTCATTTGAATGTGTAATGAGCCCAACCATATGTGGGTACCGACCCACCCCAACATTTGGTTGGGAAGGGGATAAAACATCTAATGTCAAACCTATAAAACATAGGGAAGTTATTAAAACATTGGTGTGAAGGAGATCATTGATTTAAGGTTTTAGGGTTTCAAACTAGAAGTAACCAATTGGTTTAAAAATCAAAATATAAAAACCAAAACACAAAGTCCACTAAAACCTAATGACCTCAAACACTCAGCCAATGACCCAATAGTAAACATAGTCAAATAATTAATATATTTAAATATATTCAAACCATAAAATAATTAGATATTTTAATACATTAAAAAAAATCAAATAAGCATACATTTGAACCACTTAGTTCTTCAGTTCACCTTTACACCTTCCAAAGGCAAAGAAGAAATTATAGACTCTCCCTGCTAGGATTTGTTTCCTTAGTTATTTCTCCAAACATAATAAATAGTTTATGTCTATTCAAGATATTTTCACATTATTATAAACCATTAACATATTTTGTTTAAAATTTTCAAGCACTTAATTCATATGCCTGCATGCTTTAACAAAAATCCCAAACTTACTTGTTATCTACATAATGTGACAACCAACATAAGTTGAGTATCAACCTCATTACTCCCTACTACCACCTTCCACTTTACCATTATTCATTATCCACCAAAATAAATTCTTTTAAACATTATTCCATCATACTCACTAGTAGTTACATCTAGTAAAACTACCCATTCTACCAAGTGGAAGTGAATACTTCCCCTGATAATCTTGAGTATCTATAGACATTAACTATGGTACATACCAATACACATCAAGATAGGGTATTCTTTAGTTCTCTTTCTATATAATATAGGATTTATATATTGTTCCAATTAACACCACTTAAAAATTATCAAAATTCCATGACCAAATTTTCCATGCATGTCGATGAGTTGGAAACCCTCTTAGACCTAAATGCTCTCAAAATCCACATGCATAGCTTCATAAACCATTGAGTAGTTTCCAAAATGAATGAAACCCTAATATATAACCCTTTGGATCAAGTCAACCTGACCAAATCATTATCATGATTTGGGTTAATAACCAAACATCAAACAAATACCATTGACCTAAGTCTCCAAGAGTTGTGGTTTAAGCATTATACCAAGTATTAATACCATTGTCCCTCTTTGCACTATGTCCTATTCCTTAGTACTATAGACTTGTCAACAATGCAACTCAGACCTTCAAATGGTCTAGAAACTAGAGTATTATAGAAACCATCAAAGGTCTAAATGACCTTTAGCTTCCTTGTTTAATGCACAAAGATGTCAAACTTCCATTCCCAATTCATTAAAGTCTTGATTCATTGATGTCAAAATATGTTATCAACCCAATTATAGCTAATTTCTTTAGAAATACAATAATTGGGCAAAAAATTGATTACATTTAAAAATAATAACGAATAACTAGAAATCAACTACACATTATGAAGGACTACACAATACAACTCAAGACTATAAATTTCAATCAAAAAGAGGTCTTAACTTAGGTTGTGATCTAATTTTAATCATGATTTTAAATATGCATGTTCCACCTTCTTCATCAATGTCTACTCTACCTTCCCAACCTATTTTGTATTGAGGCAACCCCTATAATCATGTCAAGAAATGACATCACTAGTACTTGTTCCAATATAAATATATAAATTTTCAATAAATAAAATGCTAAATTAATCATTTAAAATTAGTCTAAAATAATTCCAGTGTTCTATAAATCATCAATTATCCATAGTCTAGTGTTAGCATAATATAATGATATAAATAAATGACCATTATTAGAATGTTAGTTAGGAATGATCATGAAATACACCCTCCCTTAATAATGGCACCATCCTTAAGGCCTAAAATAAGGGAGGATAGTGTTTCCAAAAATACTTTCATCTTCCCAGGTAGCACTTATTTCACCCATCTGATCCTATTACATCAAAACTTAATGAAAATATTTGTTTCATAAATTAATTTTATATTGATCCATAATCTTGATGATCTCTAGTTGAATCATTTTCCAATCTAGCACCCATAGATTATTCCAATCTATAATATGAGACAGATCCAAAACATATTTTTTTAGCAAAGCTACGTGAAAACATCATGTATTCTAGATAGAGAAGGAGGAAGAGTTAGATGATAATCCACAAAGATTATATTTTCCACTATGTCAAATGGGATTACATAACATGGTGCTATTTTAGAAGCTTTGTCAAACTTTATTGAGCTTTTGTGGAGTCTTACCCTCAAAAATACCTTGTCAAAAATCTCAAATACTCTATATGATCTTTTTAGATCAGCATAGCTTTTCTACCAATCAGAGGTAGATTTTAACCCTTTATGTATGACAAACATTTGTTCATAGAACTATTGAAACTTTTTAAACACTTAAAACACTTATTTTTCTAAACTATGCCAACCCAATGGAATTCTACACTTTCACCCATACAAGGCTTTGAAAGGTGCCATCTTGATTATAAAATGGTAGATATTATTGTAGGCAAACTTTACCAAGTGGATAAAATATTTCCACTTATATTTTTGATCCATGATAGACATTATTGACATGTATTCAACAATGATGTTCAACCTCTCATTTTAACCATTCATTTATAGGTGATATACTAAACTAAAATTTAGCTTGGTACAAAAGGCAACCATCATAGTTTTCTAAAACCAAGAATTGAATAATTTATCTCTATCTAAAATTATCATTTTAAGTACACTATGAAGATGAATGAATTATCTTACAAACCGCTTGGTAAGAATGACAACATCATCCATAGCTTTTTTCTATGAAATGAGTAACCTTAGTGATTTTATCAATCACCACCAAGATTGATTCATGTTTATTTCAATATTTAGGTAACCCATGATAAAATTGATTGATTCACTACCCATTTACTTTCAAGAATAAAATGTGGATAAAGTAATCCTCTAGGATGGCCATGCTCAACCTTTATAGGCTAGTATTCTAGACATTTTGCAACAAATGTTACACTATCTTTATTCATGCCTAGCCATAAATGTCACCACATCTTTATTCATGCCTAGCCAAAAATACTTTTTAAACTTTTGTATCATTTTTGTGACACTAGGGTAAGAATAATGAGGTTCTACATGTACTTCATTCAAGACTTTTTCTTTTAGAATCCCTAAGCTCATAACATATATTCAACCCTTTTGTCTTAGTAGACCATTTAGATCCACTAAAAATTTAAAATCAAAACTTTTTGATCCTATATCAGTGTCTAGTTTTTAGGCATTTTGAGCTTTATTTTTGTTTTAATAACACACAATCTTTGAAATTTGATATCTGAATAGAGATAGCATCAATGTAGGTCTACCTACTTAGAGCATTGGCTACTCTATTATATTTTCCATCCATATAATCCATATCAATATCAAAATTATTGATAAATCCTAGACATATTCTTTGCCTCACATTAAACTCATCTTGGGAAAACATATACACAAGAATTATATGGCTTGATTTTATTTTGAAATACTTCCCTAATATGAAATGCTTCCACTATTTGAGTGCATGGATAACATTGACTAGCTCATGAGTTTTGATCTTTCTAGACTCGTAGGAAACTACCTTACCATCTTGAGTCAAAATAGAACCAATACCCACTTTATATGAATGAACCCAAATTTTATCTCTTAGAAATATGATTCACACCTAGGATTCTAGTCAAACCTCTTTGCAATATTTTTCAAGGAAGTTAAAGTATTTGTAATCCTTAAAAATATCACACAAATTTTTGGCAGTAACTAGCAAGTCCCATGAAGCTTCATACATCATGTACATTCTTAGGAGTTTTCCATTTATTAATGGTTAAAATATTTGTAGGTTTTAATGAAAGTCCATATAAATAAATTATATGTCCCAAGTAGTGAATTTTTTATTGAAAGAAGAACACTTGTACATTTTTCCAAACAACTTGTGTTGCCTCAAACACTAAAAAACCATTCTTAAGTGTCATTCATGTTGTTTCTCATTATTTGAGTAAATAAATATGTCATATATGAATAATAGAGTAAATTGGTCATGATAATCTTGAAAAACACTATTTATTAAATTATGAAAACATATGGCACATTGGTTAAACCAAAGGGCATAACCACAAATTCATAGTGTCCATATCTAATTCTAAAAGTTATTCTATGAACATATTCATCTTTGATATAGAGTTGGTGATACATAGTTTAAGATCTATCTATGAAAAAATGGTTGATCCTTTAATTTGATCAAAGAGATCATCTTCTAGGAATGGGATACTTGTTTTTTATAGTAATATTGTTTAGCATTCTATAATCAATGCATAGTCTAATATTTTCACCTTTATTTTTAATAAAGACAACATGAGATACCTAAGGTGACATACTAGGGTATATAATTCCCTTATCCAATATTTATTGCATCTAAAACTTAATTTCTCTTATATTTAATACTTTCATTTGATAAGGTGCTTTGGATGTTGGTGTAGCACTAGGAATTACACCAATTGTACAGTCAAATGCTCTCTTAGGAGGCAATCCAAGCAATTATTTTGAAAATACATCTGTAACCCCATCTAATATTGGATATTATTTGAAAATATAATTTATTTCATAAAAAAACTCATTTAGATTAATGGCATACACCTAACATCCTTTTCTAATAGCTTTCTTTAGTTGTAAGGCTGAAAGTATCCTTTGGGTTGAAGGCTTGAAAATTCATTAGATTATTAAGGTTTATCTTCTTCATCTATACATTAGATATTATTATTATAGTAATAAAGATTTTTTTATGATTTTTTTGCCAATCCATGCCTAATATAAGGTCATATTATCCTAGAAGATCAAAAAAAAATTTCATGTTGGTCTTAAAAACTCATAAATTAAGTCCAACTTGCTCAAGACATTCTGAAATAACCACTTTTTTTTTGTTCCAAACTCTACCTCCCATTATTATATAATTATTTATAATTTGGTATTACATTTTAAAGGACTTGTAGGAAAAATAAATCTATCAATTTATCTTGAATCAATCAAAATTATGAAGGAAAAAACCACAAATTTTACCTTGGATCTAATAAGAATTGATTGAAATTCTACATGTATGTTGTCTATAGTTGCATAAACATCATGGTTTCCTTTCACCTTAGGGTGGTTTCTAAAATAATAATTTTCAATACAATCCCAACATGTTGCAATCATCTTGGTTTGAGCAGAGATTGTATTGGCTCCTATGGCAGGTCCATAAAAGCTTTGATGATTGCTAGTTTCAACATTCTTCTTAACAAAAGAGTGAAGTTTAGAACTTTTATTATTCTTAAATTTTACCACATAGTTGTGAGGATTTATATAAGTATTATTTTGATCACTTATTTTGAATTTTTTATTCATAGGTGGAATTATTGCTTTATACTTACTTTACAACTTAGTGGTCTGAAAGTTTTGTCTTGCCTTCTAACAAGACTTCAATTTTTCTTCAACATTATGTGATGATTCTAGAGCAACAAATAATGTGTTTGTATTTGACATTTCACATTGAACATGATCACTTATTTTAAAACTATCTTAAACTTGGTAACCTTAGTCTCTTCATCTTGTATGTAATTCACATACTGTAAGAGGTCCAAAAAATTATTTTCATATTTTGAAACTGTCATGGTTCCTTATTTCAATAATTAAAATTCACTGATTTTATGCTCTTTATAAATACTATTAAGATGCATTTTTTGGGATGTTTCTTAAATATATCCCATGAAAGATTCATGAAATCATACCCATTAAGAGAACACAAATGGTTCCACCATAAATCAGCATCACCCACCAATTGATAAGATTCAATGCATGTTTTGATGTTAGAACCCATATTATGTAGAGTGAAATACTTATATAAATTAATCATCCATGCCTTAGTCACATCACCAGTTAATTCACAAAAAAATGTGGGAGGGTGATATTTTTTAGCTCCTTTATGATGGGCTCTTTAATTTTAGGTTACCTTTGATTCACATCATAAATTTATACCTCCTTCCCACCTTCATATAAATTCTCTAGGTGGGTCAACCTTTGACCATACCCTTCTATTTTCTCATGAATATTATGCAATACACCCAATATATCATTCAAAATAACATCATGTTCCTTTAGAATAGGTTGTTTAAGTTAATTCTAATTTTTGGCATGCCTACCATCATTATTAGCATTAGCATGTGCATGCTCATCTAGATCATTATTGTCAACTAGGTCACTCCTGACATTTTAGTTTTCTTAGGCTATAGTTTTTACCATCTTGGGAACATTTAAACATACATATTTAGAAAAAATATTTCATTAATTTTTTTTATTTTATGAGTTATACAAAATATATGATACCACATGCCATAACCTCTAAATTTTGAGTTATCAAAAACCTAATTGTTTGGGTATTATGCTCATGAATTCCAACACTAAGTTGGTTAAAAACCATGATTTTGTAGTTACTTATGACTCTATTGCATGCATTTCATCAAGGATTTGAATGAATATTTGTGTAATTAAGATTTCATAGCTAATGGCTCAACCAAAATTCTAAAGCATTTAGGATCAAGTTGTTTATTTTTATGAGTTTATAACAATCATATTAAACTACCAAGAATCTAAAATTATTAACAACCTTAATAAACTACATTAACTATAGTATATTGAGTCACAAAACATTAGACATCTTGATTTGAAATAAATATACAAACATATTAAATTTTTAACTCCATGTTAGTGTTATGAATTATAATTTCTAACAAATTTATGTGAGATCTTTAGTTACAACCTTAAACACAATGCATCCTATAGCATCTCACTCACTAAGGTAAATCAAGAAATCATTTACTTTGGTTACTTATCATAGGCAGAAGATTACCCTACCACTTATGTAATTTTCATTATCTAACCAATATAGTTTACTTATTAGTGGATTTCCATAGCTCATTAACCATTGGATCAATAATAGTTATTCATAATAAGGCATAGTTATTCCATAATGTAATGAAGAAACATAAAAAATTCAATCACATATAACCACCTTACTTAATATCCTTTTTTATTTTTGGTGATAAACAATATAGAGTCAACATAGTAATTATTAATTTCATTTTCTTATCATTTATGAATGAAATGCACTATATTTTTAATTATCTATGAGGCAAAATTATAGTACTATTATTATGTGATAATAATTCACAAGTGTTATCCATATCATTAATTAGTTTTGGAGTTTATACTTTTTATCAAAACATTACACTCATCTTAGAATTATAATTAATCTAATGAAAATTATCTTAATTATATTGCATGACTTTGTAGACATCCAAATTTGGCCACAACAGGATCCTGACTAAACTTTAAATTGATTCCTACCAACTATTTTAAATTAAGATTAGGAATCACTGAATGTCCTAAATCTATTCACACATCAGTCATCAAAGCTCAAAATTATGTTGAGGCATCTCTATTTGGTATACTATCCCATATGTAATAATAACCTCTCATAAATGCATCCCTAATCACCTTGCGGCATCATAATTGTCAATTTGGCCTATGGACCTATTAAGTGGGGTACTTGATCAAATCTTGAAAGATAAAAATGCTAATCAAAATCAATTAACTAGTTAAATAAGATTAAATTCTTAGTTAAATTATCTATTTAAAATTAATGTATATCTAAAAATGGAAATTCTAAAAATCAAAATATCAAGCCCTTCATCATTGCCTTTATGAGTTGTCAAACTCTTCCAAAATATCCTAAAATATCTAATTTGAGAGTCATGCCTAATAATTAAAAATCATAATTACATGATAACTATTAACTAAAATGGAGCTAGTCTCAACTAACCTAGGTTTAGTTTTAACAACCTATTTCATGTTTAAACTCAACCTTAACTCACCTCGGGTGAGATTTGATTCTTGAGAATATAAATACAAGGCAATGCCTATTGGTTTTTAAGTTATTTTGGTGCAAAGTTATTATGCATAAATATCTTCAACAAGATTGGATATTATAGAGTTATTATACAAGATTTCCTCCATAAGCCTCATGAAATTAGTGTACCATGCCTAAATATTAAGCCAAACAATCAAATCTAAGGTTCCAAGGAGAGAAGGAGCAAAATCAAGCTTCATTTTCAAAGACCTCTTGATGCAGAAGCCAAACAAGCCATTTAGAGCTCTAAAGAAGGTAAAAGAGTGCATTATTTTATGTTTTTGTTGTGATATCATATGTATTTATGTTGCATAATCTCTCCTTAGTGTCTAGGCTATAGGTTTTAGGATTTTAGTGTGTTTATTTGAGTTTTATTTATTAAACTAACACAAGACTAATCTCCCATCTATGTATTCCTTATCCATATTTTGTCACATTCGGTGGGACCTACACCCCATGAAGTTGCTCCCAAGGCATTTTAGATCATTTTGATAATAATTTTCATGTAAAAATTTAATCTTGATGATTAAAATAGGTGAAATATGGAGGCTTAAGGATGTTTTTCTAGAAGTCACAAAGTTGTTTTGTGTAGTTGTGATTTTGCTCTCTGGAATCATGATATTGCACAATATCACTACTTTACAATCATGATATTATCATAAATATCATGGTATTATGTTGACCACCATATGTTTTAGATTGACTATTTTTGTTTTTATAGAAATCCATAATATTATAATATCATGACTCTGATAATCATTATATTGCCTTAAAAATTATCATATTGCAATATTATGAATTTGAAAGTCACGATATCACCATAATTTTAGTGATATTGCCTTTAAATTCCATGGTATGTGTTAAAATTTTCATTCTATAGGTTGAGTTACAATATCATGACTTCGATAGTAGTGATATTGCCTTTATTTATGCATTATTGTGCTTAGACTTGTGATATTACACTGATACTCTATTTTTCTTGAAAGTTGCATTATTGTGCTAACAATCATAGTTTTATAGAGAGAGTCATGGTATTATTCTATGTTTATATGGTCTTACACTATGTGTAAAAAATTAAAAACCTGAGAGCAAGATTTGGGAAGTCATTTGTTTACTCATGATTTACTTCTAAGCACAAGGACCCCCTAACATGTTTTACAAGACCCAAAAGCCAAGAGGAAGACATTTAAAACATCCTAAGTTGAAACTTTCCCAAATTGGTGTTTTAATAATATTTTTTCTTAAGTCATTTTCATTTTTCAAAGTTTTCAACAACAAATGCCAATAGGTTCAAATTTCACAACATACTTCATTTTGGTGCCATTAAATGAACTTTCACATTAATTAAATACTCTTAAGAGTTTAATTTTTATGTTTGTTTATTGAAAGTGTTTGTTTATCAATATGAGTGAAATGTGTATGCTCTCTCCCTATCCCCTTTAGGGAACTTAGGTGACCAAAAATTATCATTCTTTGCCTTTTTATCTTTGGTCTAAAAGCATGGAAAAAAATTCTCTAAGGCCCTCTCCCCAAATTTGCATGATTTGGGTGACCCCAAAATGATCTTAAATTCTTTCCACTTGTCTTTATTTCATGTATTTTGGCTTGAGAGTAGGAGTTCATCACCTCATCACAAGTTCTTTAGGTAAGTTTTGACCCAAGAATTTATATCCTAGAATAATCTTTACCCCACTCCAAGCTGGGGTACATAAATTGAGAGTGAGCTACTAAGACACTTTTTTTTGAGAAGTTAAAACAAGCTCTGTTAGTGGTACTCAACCTCACAACATAGGGGAAATTTGAATATTGCACTACACTAAGCAATCGGTACATGTAGTAATTGTGAAAATCATAAGACATTTACATAACAAGTTAGTTGACATGGATCCAAATGACATTATTGCATCTCTAGTATTTTCCACACTTGGGACCATCTAAAAATGAGTGAAAATTGATAGTTTAGAACAACCCCACTTGCCACAGACATACTATTAATGCAAGATGAGTGGCCTAAAGTTCCATGTCATTGTAAAAAATCTTTAGAGAAGAGGGGGACTAAAAAACCTACTTTTCATGCACTTTTACTTTTTGGATTAACATTTAAAATCTTATCAAGAGTGATTATAGAGATAGAATTTGATAGTTTATATAACCTTGTCAGTTTTAGGATTTAAGATGTTACACTTAAGTGTTTATTCATTTTTTCCTTTCTTACTTGGTCTTGTGTATAACTATTTATTTATCATACCATTTATAAAATGAGTCTTGGTTACACATTAATCCTTTGTTTGAAGAGGCTTTATGTCATCCATTTGATATCACACATTTGCCTTAGTTGTTTGACAAAAACCTTTGTTTGTGTATGTCACTTGTTTGAATAGGGTGTCATTGCATTTCATTCTAAGTCTTGTGCCTTTTATTCTTGAAACAAAATATTTTATCATACCTTTAGAGCATGATAACATTGGTACACTATTTGAATCATTTCAAAGACTTGTTGCTTTGTGTCTAAATTCTAATTTTAAAACTAAAATTGCATGTACCTTTTGGATCTGTACCTAGTACCATCATGTCATTCATTTATATTTAGATTTTTTTTTTGTTTTAAAAATCCTATTTTTCTAAATCAATGTTTAAAATTAGCCTTGACAAGTTCAAGTCCAAACATTGATTGGTTTATATCTAGTGAGGTTGTGTAATTTTGGCTTAGACCATTTGCCTTTCACTTTTGGGATGTGTAACTTAGGTTAATTCTTTATTCAATCTAAAAACTATTTTTGTACCTATATTTAGGTAAATGTTCTATCTCCCATATGCCTATTATTTCATGTCTTTTTCCAAATGGCCACGTTCATGTTTAAATCTAAATCCCTAGTTTATGTTAAAGTGTTTCAAATTTGTTAGATTAAATCTATTACCTTTTTTTTATAAAGTATATCTTTTATTCTTTTCTAAAAGCCCTAAAAATACCTATTTTGAGCCTATCTTCTATGCCTTGTTTTCTAAAATACCTAGCAACCTTTATTTCTTTAGACCTAGTTTAGACTTTTTTGAAACACTTTATACCTAACATTTGACATTTTGGTTTTATTTGATCTATTTGACCTTTTTGTTTAATACATTTGATGTTAGACATCTGATGTTAGACTATTTTATACCAAGTTCTACCACTGACCATTTTGAAGATACAACTCCATTCCTTAGACCAAGTTAGACTATGTTTGAACCATTTATCTTTTGGACCTTATTTTTCAACATTTGTATAACTCTAGGCCTTTTTTTGAAACATTTATCATTGATCTTGATATGTCTTGTTACACTCATAGTGGAGCCATGTATAATTTAGGTTATGATAATGTTGTCATACATGATGACTTTATTCAAGGCCCCTATAATGATGATGTAATTTATGAGACAAAATCCTTATCCTCCTTATAGTACTCAATCTAGAGAATGAATCTGAAACCCTCAAGAATAGCATTCAATGATACCTTTTTTGGGCCAATTAACATACCAAATTTCCCATTTCAATGCTAATGGTACTTGATTCCCTAGCTATACTATTAACCCTCCTTTGTCTCATGAAAAAAACCAAGCTTCACAATTCCCTACCATTGTCATTCTAAGACCTCATCCTTTGGCTCATGATAGCAACCAAGATTTTCAACACCCTACCATTACCATTCTAGGACCTCATCCTTTGGCTCATGATAGAAACCAATATTTTCAATGCCCTACCATTACCATTTCATACCCTCATTCTTTGGCTCACAATAGTAACCAAGCTTTGTAATGACCTACCATTACCATTCCATGCCATTCCAAGTATGGTATCTCATTATCTCAACACAGTTATGCAATCATGACTAGATGAGTCATAGTTACTATCCTAGATTGGAAACTAGTCAATCCATTACTAACCATCCCCACTTTAGAAAATACATGTCAATCATCAAGCCATAATAGAGCCAATCAGTACCTATCCAAGAGCCATCTTTCAAATACCAAGATATGTTCAAAATTGATATTTTATAATAAGGTGTGAACCAAGGCCAAGAGAACCAACCAATCTATGATGTTTTTTTTAAAACACCTATTTGTGATGATCCAACCTATGATGAATCACCTTTTGAAATTATCCCAATTATCAAGGAGTCTTGATTTGATAATCTAATCTTTATTGAGTCACTTCTTAATTATTATAATATCCTTTGGGAAAATCATTATCTTGACTAATGTCATATTTTTTAAGAGCCTCCCTTTGACAAGATAATCTCTATGGAGTTGTCTCTTGACCTTTTTCCCCTCATTTAAGAGTCTCAATTTGAGAAACCAATATCTATGGATCCCATTATGCCATCACAGGCCATTACTTATCCACTAGACAACATTTAATAAGACATCATTATTTAAACATCCACTCCATATGAAGAATTAACATTGAAACTAGGTTATATTCTTGAAATGATATTAGATTTAGCATCATAATTAGTCTCAACATTAGATTCAGAGTCCTTTGAGTCAAACTCAACTTCAAAAAAAAAATACAATCATGAATGTTAAACAATGGTTACACATGCCATGTATATCAATTTGAATATAGTTATGATCCTTCCACTATTTTTTAAGATGATTACTTCAGCTTCAACATAGGTTCTCCTAGTATCTTATGTGAGGATTATTCTACTTCTCCCCATTCCATTATCAATCCACATACCATTAACACCACCCAACATAGACACTATATGGACATTTCACCTCCCACAAGTGCCGATTTAGACCAACATAATCATACCTTGTTGAACTCCACCCATGGAGACATATCATTTATATAATATCATGGGGACTAATACCACATTCTTTCAAAATAATAGAAATCTCCTAGTGAAACCTTTTCAAAGGCACTAGGGGACAATCAAAGTCCAAACTTAGCATATTCTAGTGAAACCTTGTTTGAGTCTCTATAACACAATTAGAGTCAAAAGTCAACATTCCTTAGTAAAACCTTCTTACAGTGTTATGGGACAATCAAGACAACTTCATTGGTGAAAACCTATTTGAGGTGCCAATAGATGAGCACAATAATTATTCACTACTTGATGAAGACATTATTAAATATAACATCAATATAGCTTCCAATCTATAGTTTAATCAAATGATAACTACTCTCATGCTTAAATAATAGAAAAGTCTAATGGTCTTATCAAGAGAATATTTAGAAGTTTTTAGCCCCACCACAACCAAAGTTATGTTGAATCTAGAATCAACAATATTGTGTGTGTCTAAAAATCTTGATCTTCATTTGTTACCCAATGGTTATACATTCCATTATCATCCACCTTTACATTTACAAATCATACCTATCAGCCAATATGTATTTTTATTTACCATCCCTAGCCACACTTTCCTTTGTAGAGGTAATAAAGGCATCTTGCCTCAATGTTTGAAGGAAACAAAATCAACAACCAATGAAGATCACAATAAATTTATTGGAGTCCAAATCTATAGTAGGTTCTTGATAGAGTAGATATTTAGAAGGGGTGTGGGATAATAATTTAAAACATTTCACTATTATAGTTGTATCATATATTGATCAGGACATGCATTTCCACATCAGTAGGAACAACAGAAACATTAACCTTGATAGAACTATTTACCTTGCCTTTTCCATTTACCTTATTGTTTTCATTTTCCACTCATCTTACCATTATTCCATACCCTACCATTTACCTTACCTTATCACTTGGGGGAAACCCTCTTACCATCATATCCAATTATTATAACATCACCACCCTAGAATAATACCATATCTTATACCATTCCACCATACCTTCATTATTTAATAAACTTGTTTTTAAACTCCCTACCTAACGATATTGACCTTGGTTTCATTGGTTCTTTAGACACCTTTTACAAGGGGATTCTGATCTAGTTTCATCAATTTCAAAATTCCATGTTCAAATGGTCATATATGGTATTAGTATGATAATGGATCTAGTAATTACATCTTTTATTTATGCTTAACTAGTGTTGCTAATTATAACCACTTATGGGCAAATCAATATTTCATTTGGTGTTACTAATTATAACCACCTATGGTCAAATTAGTATCACTGACCTATGTCATTGTTTCCTAATTATAACTACATATGGGAAAATTAGGAACAACACATTTACCATGCATTGCCACAACATCTTTACATTATTATTATCATCTACCTTCCATTTGCCTAAATTTGTGAACTTGTTGTTACCTAGTCAAATTTTTCTACCTTTTGTGTGGGTGGAGCTATAGTAACTTGAGGTCCTAATGGGATTATGTAGGTTGTGTTCAATTCACATTGAGTTCATCTCTATCACCCCATTTCCAATGCTCTCATCATTTTTCAAGTAACCTAATCCAATGCTCTTGACATTTTATGAGTGGTATCTTATCAATCTCTAACGAGTTCAGATACCTCAAAATTCCAAAAACATTTAGAAACATTTGAAAATCCTAAAAATTGAAAAATTGGCTTACCATCTCTTAGAGAGATATAAAGCCTCAAAATCCAAAAACATTTATCCTATTTAAACCTAGTCAATTATCCTCGATCTACCCTACTAAGGAAAATCTATTGCTATTTCTAATCCATTCCACTACCATTATGGGTGTGACCTTCCCTTTCCATGTATCCTTACTTGGGGGTACCGCTTGTTTATAATTTCATCAAGCCTTCATGCATAGGTATTGACTTGGTTGATGATATAATATTTTATGTTTATTTTCTTAGTTATTTATTTGTTTGTTTGTTTGCCTATTTGTTTGCTTTCATTGTTGTGCCTTGACTCAATATATATGTGTTCATTGGGTGATTCCTTGTGAATTATTATTAAGTCCATTTATATCCATGTGTCAACATTATCATCATGGGTTTTATCATTGGTGTATTTTTTCACATATTTATTGGATTATGTGTTAGTCCTTATGCATATTTTGGCTAAGTTATCATGGTGTTTTCTATCATGATACATGCCATCGTGTTCTACTACAAAACTTAGCTTGGGATATCTTAGAAGTAGTGGCACTGCAAAAAATTATTCTTGGTCACCTTGGTAACTCACCCCACCCTCCTTGATTAAATCAAACTAATTGACCATTCTAGTTGTATCAATGCTAATAATTATGAACATCTTTGCATTGATAAATACAACTAAATCATTCACATTGATCAATTATTATTCTTCTATTCCTCATTTTATTTTCTTCTACTTCTAGGTGAACTAAAATGGTCTGAGGTCTCTTTTGGCTATGTAGGTAGTGCTTGGATACATGAAGTATCTCAAGTCAACTCTACCACATTTATTCTTCTAATCATCTCTTTCATCACTTTGTGCATCCTCATGTGTCTGATTATTTGTGGCTTCTTTAATTATTATACCACCACATCTATATTTGTGTCTGCTCAATAATAATATATATGACATGTCATATCCTTGAATTATGCTTGCTAATTTTCCCTACTGGGGTATAAATAAAACTCAATATTCAATCTAGGTCATCTTAATGATAATAATTTCATGTGGGCAAATCATTATTTCAACTCATGAACCCTACTAGGGCATGTGCCTATGCCACTGAGTAGAACCACCTTTGGGCAAATCAGTACTTTTAACATCAATGTGTGTAAGCATTATCTTGATTGTATTAATTTAACCCATGGGTTAATTTCATTCTTTTTCTTGCTTCTTTTTTAGGGACCATCCATAAATTGTATGTGTCAGCCACTCCTTTGAGGGGGCATCATTATAAGCTTCCTAAATGTTATTTAGAGCTTCTTCTTCAATAAATATCTTCTTTCCTTATTAATGTCTTATTTTATTATTTGAGAATATGTTACTATACCTATAACTTATAACACCTTCCCAAATAGGGGGAAATTTTATACACCTAAATCTGGCCACAACTAGTTCCTGACTAGACTTCAAACTAATTCCTACCAACCATTGAAAATTAAGTCTAGGAATCATTAAACCTCCTAAATTTGTTTTTTCATCATTCTTCAAATATCATAATCATGTTGAGGCATCCCTATTTGGGATACTATCCCATATGCAATAATAAACTCTCATGGATTCATCCTTAATCACCTTGTAGCATCACAACTATCAATTTGGCCTATGGACCTATTAAGTGGGGCAATTGATCAAATATTAAAAGGGAAAAAATGCTAATCAAAATCAATTAAATAGTTTAAAAATATTAAATTCTTAGTTAAATTATCTATTTTCAATTAATTAATATCTAAAAATGGAAATTCCAAAAAGCAAAATATCAAGTCTTTTATCATTGCCTTTATGAGTGGTCAAGCTCTTCCAAAATATCCTAAAGTATCTAATTTGAGATCCATGCCTAGTAATTGAAAATCATAATTACATGACAATTATTAACTTAACTGGAGTTAGTCTCAACTCACCTACATTTAGTTTGAACCCATTCCATGTTTAAAATTAACTTTAACTCACCTTGGGTGAGAGTTAATTATTGAGGCTATAAATACAAGGCCATGCTTATTGGTTTTTAAGATATTTTGGTGAAAATTTAATATGCACAAATATCTTCAACAAGATTGGATATTATAGAGTTATTATGTAGGATTTCCTCCATAAGCCTCATGCAAGTAGTGTTACCATGCCCAAATATTAATCTAAACAATCAAATCCAAGGTGCCAAGGAGAGAAGGATCAAAGTCAAGCTTCATTTTCAAAGACTTATTGATGCACAAACTGAGAAAGCCATTCAACAATCCATTTGGATCTCCAAGGAAGGTAAAAGAGTGTGTTCTTTTATGTTTTTATTGTGCTTTCATATGAAGTTTTATTACCTAAGCTCTCCTTAGTGTCTAGGCTATAGGTGTTAAGATTTTAGTGTGTTAATTTGATTTTTATTTCTTGAACTAACACAAGACTAACCTCCCCTCTACGTATTCCTTGTCCAAAAACTTGATCATATTTAGGATGAGTAATAACTTACTCATCTTGAATACCATCATTTAGATAGTAATAAATATGCTTATAAATTCACATGCCTTATCATTTTGAAATGTTATATTAAACTTTTATTCAAAATAATATGATTAAAACTTGGTCAACCATTAAGAGATGTATATGGCATAAAAATATTTACATTGAGTAATAATAATTACTCATCACCAAAATCCACATAACTACATTTTAATATCTTATTATTTGATTAGGGCTAATCTAAGTCAAATTTTTAAAATAAAATAATCGTAGAATTTTCCTTAAATACCAAACTAGCATTGATCTCCTCATATTAAAATAACCCTAACCAAAATTAATTAATAAATTTCCAAAAGTACATAGACAAAAGTATTAATTAATAATGCACAGAGTTAACCTTCTACATGGATCCTCGAGACTTAATCAAGTCTTATTTCCATTATTAGCACATAAAATAAGCCCATTTAGAAATATTAAGGTAACCAATTATTTTGGATATGAATAATAATTTAAATACCAAAATAAAAACCATTTATTACATTATATCATAATTCCTTAAAATTGAGCCATAAAAAAATTTGCACTCCCAGATTAATGTAAAACTTAGATTGCATAGAGAAACCAACTTAAGTTTTTTACAATAATTAAATTTAAAAATTGATACAGGTATATCTAAGACCTTGAAACAAATATTTTTTTATTTCATTGATAAATAAAAAATTCACATGCCAAATCCTATCAATAATCAATTTATGCATTTTGAGTTCATATTGAAACAAGCCATAATAAAGTTTCCAATCTACAAACTACTTACTTAATATGTTAAATTCAAATGCAACTGAGTTATAACTATTACCAACATTAAATCAAGGAACATAAACAAGATTTATTTAAATTAATTATGTTTACTCAAACAAAACCTTCATGAATATATAATAGCTTCCTAATTTTAAGAATGACACACTAAATATAACAAATCAGAAGTCAAATAATAAATGCACAAGAACTAAATCAAAATTAATTTGAACTAAGCATACCATGAATCAATTCAAAAAAGTGATCAATTTGCATGAATCTATTGGATTCATAAACCAAAATTTATAACTTCCAATACATCTATAGACATCATAATATAACTCAAAATGACCACAATCCTAAACGACTCAACTAAACCAATAAAATTTGCACAAAAAATGAAATTGGATTGATCCAAGATAATTAATTGAATTAATACTCTTATACTAGTCCTCTAAATGTTTCTGAATTAAATATATTCATGTTTACTTCATGCTATCATAATGAATGGTTCAATCAGTCTAAATATTTGAACAAGTTCTTATCAATTTCTAAAGAAGAACAATATAATGTAGGTTTTTAACAACCAACAATCTACTTTAATTCATTTTCAGAATGAAAGAATAGATTACATTGCAAATTATTAAATTCAATTGATCTTGGAAAATAATGTAGTTTCATTTATCTACATAAATCAAATGTATAATCTAACTATATTATCAACTATAGCCATTTGCTCAAATAATTAACAATCACATAGATTTCATAAACTAGTAATGAGATTAAATTGACAAGATTGATGTATGAAGTCAACATTATAACAAGGTTAAGCATATATTCACTTGTATTATCCCTACAATATATTTTAATTATTCAAATTGAAAGGATTATATAGAACATAATAAATCCACGTTGTTTATAAATCAACTATTACTAATGTCAAATGCATTGAGTCATACAATCATCCATTAAAAACATAATTAAACCCTTCATTTTCTATGTGAATGAACAATATAATGAAGATATTTTCCAAAAATATAATAACATTTCATTCCTAAGTATACATAATATATAATGTATCTTCTAAACCAAACTGTGTATTAATCATCCCAGTATTCAATAAGAGATAATACTAAACTTTGTAGGCCAATAAATTCCTTTTTATTTCAAATAAATAATACATCTACAAACTATTGTCTAAATGACCAAGTATTCATATTACATTTACATTTTTTAATTTCAAAACATGAATGCACCAAAGGTGCTAAATCTATCCATATCCATCTAAATGAGCAATAATACTCCTACATGTAATTCTCATTTGAATGTGTAATGAGCCTAACCATATGTGGGTCCCTACGCACCCCAACCATTGGTTAGGAAGGGGAAAAAACACCCAATGGAAAACCTAAAACACATGGGGTAAGCCTTATAAGATTGGTAAAAATGAGATCACTAATGTAGCATTTTATGGTTCAAACTAGAAGCAACCAATTGGTTTAAAAATCAAAATATAATAACTAAAAAATAAATTTCCACCAACCATAATGGCCGCAAACACTCAGCCAATGACCAAAACATAAGCACAATCAAATAAGAAAGACATTCTAAGTTATTCAAACCATCAAATAATTATACCTTCAAAGTCATTAAAATAACCAAATAAGTAGACATTTGAACCATTTATTTCCTCCATTCATCTTTACACCTTCTAAAGGTGAGGTAGAACTTATAGCCTCTCCCTATTAGGATTTTTTCCTCCACTATTTCTCCAAACATAGTAACTAGTTTAGGTCTATTCAATATATTTTCACATGTTTCCAAAGTGTAAACATATTTTGTTTAAAATTTGCAAGCACCAGTTCACATTCATGTTTTTATAAAAAAATCCAAAACTTACTTGTTATTTGCACAATGTGGCAACTAGTAGAAGTTAATTATCAACCTCATTTCTCCTTGATAACTCATCCCAATTAGCTATTCTTAATTCTCCACCAAAATAATTTCTTCTAAACATTTTTTACCTTACTCACCAGTAGTTACATTTGGTAGAACTACCCACTCTACCAAGTGAAACTCTAATGAACACCACTTAAAAATTGTCAAAAATCCATGCCAAATTTTTTATGTATGTTGATGATTTTAAAACTCTCATTGACCTACATGTTCTCAAAATACACATGCATAACTTCATAAACCATTGAATAGTTTCCAAATTTAATGAAACCCTAATTGATAACCCTTTGAATCAAGTCAATTTGACCACATTATTACCATAATTTGGGTTGATAACCCAACATCAAACAAATGCCATGTACCTAAGTCTCAAAGACTTATGGTTTAAACATTGTATGAAGGATTAATACCATGGTCCCTCTTTACACCCTAGACCTTAAGACTATGGACTTGTCAATAATAAAACTCAAACCTTCAAACAGTCTAAAAACCATAGTATTATATAAACTATCAAAGTTCCAAATGACCTCTGACTTTCTTAATTAATTCATAAGGATGTCAAACTTCCATTCTTAGTTCATTCAAATCTTTATTTTTTGGTGTCAAAATTACACTATTCTCAACCTAATGCTAGTTGATTACTTCATCAATATAATAATTAGTCCAAAAACTAACAAACTTTAAAAATTAAGATGAATAACTAGAAATCAACTACACATTATGAATGGATACACAAAAAAACCCAAGACTAGAAAATTCAATCAAAAAGAAGTTTTTTTCTCAAGTTGTGATCTTATTTTCATCATGCTTTTAAATTTACCTATGTGTTCTAACTTTGTCATCACATGCCTACTTCACTTTCCCAACCTATCTCATATCAAGGAAACACCTAAAATCATGTCAAAAAAAGACACCAATAATACATTCTCAATTACAAATATATAAATTTTAAATAATTATAATGTTGAATTAATCACTTAAAATTAGTCTAAAATAATTCTAATGTTTTGTAAATCACCAAATACCATAATATAGTGACAACATAAAATAATAGCCTAAATAAATGGTCATGATTAGAATGGTAGGTAGACATGGTCATGATAAAAAAATATAAAGGAGACTAGGATAATATTAGTAGATTAACTTTGAAAATTCATAAAAATTAAACCAAAAATCATAAAATTAAGTGGTAAAATATAACATAACCTTTAATTTTTATTTATAAAAAGGGTTTTGAAGAGGGACCCTATCCTCATACAAAGATAGATAACATATGAAAATTATAAGTGCCAAAATAAAAAAATATAACTAAAACAAGTAAGGCTACAAAACCTTTATTAATCTTATTTTTCATTAAAAATAGATTTTGGAAAAATTTAATGTTTTATAATTATATAAAAATTATTTAAATGAACTATCCCTTCTTAGGATTAATGAAATCCATTTAACTAAGAAATAGGAAACAATATTCGAACTCTTTTTTTATAAATAATGGAAAATAACGAATGACATTATTCGTATCAATTTTAAAACTTGATTCAAACCATTAAAATGTTTTTTCATTACATTTATCCTTTCTTCTTCAACTATCACTTTAATGAAAACTAATGAATAAAATTTCTTAATCATTACATCAAATTTTCTCTTCTATAAATTTCATATTTATTAAATACAATGGCTTGAAACCATTCAATAATAATTTTAATATCATTTACATTTGTAAATACACATAAGAAAAGTAGTCTCCAATTAATCTCCCAAGTGTATCCATGAGTCTAAGCCAAGTAAGGGCTCACCTCCCATCTTTTTTCTATCATCAAGTGGCTTCTCTAAGAACCCCAAGCCTAGGAATCCCATCTCTAAGCAAAAATAACACCAAAGGTTCAAGTTAAGGTAATATAAGTAAGAAAGGATGGGGATAATGGAAATCTAAATAAGCTCAACTAGATGTACAACTATGAGTCTCAGCTAACAACATTCTTATATCAAGAGGATTCCACATTCACTCTAAAACTAAAACCCATGTAGCTTTAATAGAATAAATCTCATATGAACTTATAAAATCACACATAGAATCTAAAAATAATCCAAACTTATCAAGACTCCACTCTCACCAATTGTGGATGATAATTTACACTATCCACACTATGGGGGTGGGACAATAAGGACTTGAATTTAACCAATACCCAAACCCTTATCCCTTCACATGGGAGGACCTTAGAAACATGAGTTTTATCATTTTCTCAAATTCCATGCATTTGATCTTCATATAATGACTTGGAACTTGGTTACATTTACAAAAACCTACACATGAAGGCACCTATCATGTAGAATAATCTAAACCCATTTGGGTTGCATAACATTACAATTTCAAAATTCAAAATGGGTTGTAAACATAACCAAAAGGTATTTTTCATATCCAAGACAAAATAGGAAATAATAATATAGATGGAGCCTATAGGCACAATCATGAAAATCAACAAGGAGAGAAGTCACGCTAAATGACTTTACATCCTCTTGAAAAACACTAGACAAGAATGGAAGAAAGATAAATCTTTAAAAAAAAATGAAAATATATGGGTGAAATAGAATCATAACCTAGTTCCACCTCTTTTATCTACATAATGTAATCTCCTACAAGTGTTGGAAGTAAGTTAGATCCTTCCCAAATTAATATCTCATCCTCCCTCTCTAATCTTCTCCTTTCTTTCTTCAAGTTCACCTCAACTCTCTAATTTGAGTATGATTAAAAATTTCCTCTAAGGAATGATTTTAATGTTATTATATAATAAACACTCCAACCAAATGGGTAATGGGAAGGTGACACTTTTATATTCATATTCCTTGGCCCTTCTCTAAAAATTATTCTCTAGCATTAAGTCACCTTACACACCCATGTTGGCAAGCAATGCTTTCACATACCCATTAATGTTCTCACTTCCCAATAACATAAATAGTCAAATGGTTTTTCCTATAACTTTATTAACACTAAAAAATAAATATGATCCCATCCTTTGGTCCAAAGGGGTCTTAAATTCACATACAATCACCTCAAAACCACTTTATACCCACTTTAAAACATGGGTTCAAGTTCCCATTCGATTTTTTGTTAAGGAGACCACTTAAGTGGTTTACAAATTTACCCTTATGATTTATTTAATTCTAATATGACTTATAATATATTATACCAATGTAATGAATAGTACCAAGGGGGTGTGAATAGAGATAGGAGGGTTAAAGAGGGTCAAAACTCAAAACTAGATTAAATGATGACAGTGGTATTGGATTTTAATATTAAGGTAATCATGAAGCCACTAAAAAAATAAAAATAAATGGTGAAATTATGCTTAGTAGTTTAGTTTCCTTACTTGGCCTCCCCTATCACCTACACATCATTTCACATATAAAATTGCACTACCTTAGGTAGACAAAACTACAAAATGTAAACATATTTAGTTAAATCTATCAATACAAAATGCATTAATAAAACATACAAATCATAAATATTCATAATACACATGATTTAATATCTACATACTAAAATCCTTATATTTGTAATCTCAAATCACATGATAAATCAATATTAGCTCAACTGATACCATAATGTATTACGTATCTCAATACTCAAATTAAAATCATCCATAGCTAGAATTTTTAATAGTACTAATGTAATAAACTAATATCATCAAGAACATAAAATCCATTATCTCAATAATAATGTACTAATAAATAACTTATGTCTTGGATACATATAGAACACTTCACAATAGGACATGTCTAAAATAATTGAAAGTCCAACAAAACTAGAAATGTGAGAAATGGGGCATCACATCCCCCTCCCATTTTGAAAGCTTCCTCCTCGAAGTAGTTGAAATTATAAAGTCTAGTTTTGAGGAGGTTATAATAATATTGAGGAATCCTACTAACTCAACTCAATAATCTCTTTAATTTAATGATCTCAAATCTCTACTAACATATCACAAAGTGTGATGCAAAACACTAAAATATCCACGGCTAATGATAAGTTAACACCACCATAGGGTGGATCATGCTTCAATGAATGATTTGAAGTGTTAAATAAAATTTGGTTTCTGAGTTATGAGAACAAATAAATAAATATAATTTAGTTCCAATCAATTATTACTTAATAAGTAGAGCATGTATTACAATGTGTCAAGTGTCATGTTCAAGTATAAGGTAAGTATTTATTTTATATTAGGGGACCAAAAGCATTTTAATTTACTTCATGTCACATTCCTATTATGACAAGTATGAAGAGAAAATGCTTCAAGCACATAGAACCCATAAGGTTAGCCATATGACATCATTTCAAATTAAGTGGTACTTAACCTATTAGATGAACAATAAGTATGGTTTCCAATTAATGGAATCATAGATAAATTATTTTTCAAAATTTATTTATCATCATTTCCTATCCCTTCACTTAAGTGTTTAGGAGGACTTGTGACTAATATATCACCCTTTCCAAAACCCTATTTTCTTAATCCATTGGGAGAACTTTGGACACAATATTTATTCCCAACCCTAATCAATAATCCTATCAAGAGGACTTTAGATGTTTTTCCTAATTCCCAACCATAATAACTCAATCCATTAGGAGGACTTTTTATTCTCATCCCAATGCCCAAACCCAAATCACACACACTATTGGGAGGAATTTGGATACTCATCTTGATACCTAAACCCCAATCACACAACACATCGAGGTGTATCTAATATCACAACATAACCCATCTCCATCACTCTTAGAGTTGTGAGGGATGATATGTTAATATCAACTTAAACACAAGATTAAGGATCGCATAATCCTTATAGCCTTTTAAAAAGGAAAAAATGAGACAGTGTCTCACGTATTGATCAAAAAGTTACATAACATGTTGCAATATTATCTCATATGCAAATGGTGATAATATAATTCTCACGTACTACTCCCACACTTGTACAAGGTGAAAGGTACACAAAATGGCTCATCAAAACAACACATGTTAGCAATTGAAAATTTAACAATCTAATTAAGGATTAAATTTAAACTGGCTAAGTAGACTAACTAAATCCATAAAGGAGAAAAAAATAATAGAATAACTAGCCTAATATAATATAAAGAATAATTTAGGTGAAAATGGATAAATAACCCATTTCAATCCAAAACTAAAAACTAAGAAATAAAAATAAGAACTCCAACATTCAGTAAAAGTTCTAAATAATAAATGGATAGATAGCCTCAAAATTCATAGCAATTAAAACCATAAAAATATGATTTCAATCTAATTTAAAATAAAAATCAAGAACTAAAATATTTCAAGGCATGTTAATCAAGTGGAAAAAGTTCACAATTTCAAATTCAATGATTCTGAATAGTGTGGCTCTATAACACCACAAGTTTAGAGTAGGTAACTAACATAACCAAAAAAATATAAGCATAAATCTTCAATACACTTTTGTGCTATGAAGTATGCATCACAAATCCAAGTTTCCAAGACTAAAACACACTTACAAACATGTAAGTTTCAAATCTCATAATATGTTTCCACAAATAAGATAAAAGGTTAAACTAGATGGAGGGATCAAGATACTCCATATATAAAACTTATTTAGCCAACATGAATTAGAATACACCATCCTAAGAAGTCTAATAAAATTATCATTAATGATACATAACTCTGATCAAAAGAAACTCTTATTTAACGTCATATAATATATAAATCCACTCATTATACTTATGATGACATCACTTGATAGTGATAGAATATAAACTCATCTCAATATAATGTATGTTCCAAATATAACCAAACCTCTTCCCAAAATTCAAGGAAACATATGGAATATCAATCCAAAGATAAAATCCCAACACATAAGAAATCACTAACATAACATACTATACTCCTACACTACAAGGAGGATTTACAACACTCAAGGTGGTAATAATCTCTAAGTGATATTCTAAGACACCCTCCCTATAAATTAATTTCACAAGGCACAAAATTCCCTCAACATGTGCACCTTTGTTCAGGTGAGAAGTATTTCATGTTCACACAACACCCACTAAACATAACACAAGTGAGCCCTAGTGATTTTTATTATAGATAAAAGTTATATCCATCACCAATGATGTTTATTATAAGGTGATTGAGAAGATTATAAAATCCCTTATTCATGAAACTCTTGAACTATGCTAGGTACTCACCTATCCAACATGATACACACTATGCACTCATAAATCTTGGTTAAATTAATCATTCAATAACTCTATTAAGCTACATGTTATTCCTAATAAAACACATTCATACCATAACCCCCCTCTCGAAATGGTATTCAAAATGCATCCCACTTACAAGACTCACGTGTTGTATCTATTACACTACCCTAAAACTCAACCCCTCTAGATCAAATTTTAAAACACATTATCACAAGCATTTTAGGCAACTCATGAAACAATCGATGAAAACATTCAAAATGAGGGTAAAAAATATCATATAATGAGTCAAGGTACAAGTAAAACTCATATATTATTATGAAAATAACTCCATTATATAAAGCATCCTATCAAGAAAATAAATTCCCAAGAATCATGGATATGCAACACATGTACTCCTCATCAAGCCATACACAAGGATGGCACCAACCTCAATATCCATATAAGTGTGTGGCATGGTTCTAAAAATGACAAAATTTGAAAAGGTTCACCTCAAAAAAGGTTGACACCCACAATAAAAAAAAACTGAGATGATGCAATCCATCCTAAATTGCATGCTCTAGGCAACTAACCTACAAGATACAAAATTAAAAGCATGATCTTATCATGATCATGTTTAACTAATAAGAAGGTATACACACTTAGGGTTTAAGGCTACCTCTATCTCCAAAATAAACTTCCCTTTCATCAATGCTATCACCACTCATTTTAAACCCACTCAACTAGGTGTCACCACCATGGGAAATAAAACTTATCTATTAGGAAATTATGTTATTATTATCAAAGAACTCAAACCATCATAGATACATCAATCAAATCAAGATTATCTAAAATTATAAAGACACACTTAAAAATCATTAGTAATTATGTAAGAAAAAACATTATCCTCTCTAAGATCCCTATTAATAAGGTCACCTTTAAACCACTATTGGTTTAACATAAGCGTGTTCTTTATATGAATACTCCAAGAAATGGGGTCATAACCTCAAAGGGGATGTTGACCAAAACATTCAAATATCAACATCCAAATAGGATATATTTAAATATAATAATTATTGAGTTGGTTTTTTAGATACCCATTTTCTCTAAAAGTCACCAGTTTGTTCCAAGATCATACAATTTTTTAAAAAGCCTTTGGAAGCTTGAAGCTCCACCACATCCATTAATGGTAACCAGAAATGTTAAAGAATAAACTATTTTTTATTTTTAGTTTAAATATTTTATTTTTATTTCACATGGTATGGGAGATAAAATAAAATAGTTCCCTTTTTATTCAATGCATCTTGGGGCTTCCAATCACTTGAAACATCAAAAAAATTTAAAATGACCTCTCTTAGACAAAAGAGACATATCTTTAAGAGTATGTAGTTTCAAACCCTAAATATTTTTCATTTGGAAGAGGTAGAAAAAATGATGGGGTCCATTTATTTTCACCCCACTTTTATTTATACTTGTTTCCATAACCAGTTACAAGTAAAAGTCCAAATCTAGGCAATTAGTTTTGGTTTTAATATAAATAATATGCAAGTATAAGCTTTTAGGAAAGTAAAGTTTTACAAAGCAAATATTATTAAATAAGCATGAATTCATTTCAAAAATATTAGAAACTTTTTAGTTGATAAAGTGGTGTTCATTTATTTATCAAAAGGTTCTTGGTAGGGTTATTTGTGTGGCTTAATAGCCATGCAGTCTCCCCAACCACAATTAATACCATTTTGATAATCACATACACCACCCCCACAATATGATGTGTCAATTTATCATTGCTAATAGACACATTTGCCCTAAGTAACCTAACCAATTTCCACATGATCACATGGATGAATATTGGCCTATCTATTAACTTCCCTACAACAAAAGGGCCATGTGCCCTTCTAGGGGCCCTGTCAACCAAATATCTACCCTAAAGTACCTAAAATTCAAAACTTCACCAAGACCAACTTGTAAACCCAAAATTCATGAAACAAGTTGCATTGTGTTAAAAAAATAATTTATTTTATTATAAAATTAATTTGGGGATGATTTAGCAGCATTTTTTATGAACAAAAATTGTTTGAATATTAATCAAATTATAAAAGAGACTAGGGCAATTTTAGTAGTTTAACTTCAAAAAATTCATAACAATTAAACCATAACTCATAAAATTAAACTATAAAATGTATCAAACACTTGATTATTCATATTTTTCATTAAAACTTATTTTTTTTAAATTGTGAATTTTAATAATTATGTTAAAACTATTTAAATGAATTATTTATTCTTGGACTTAATGAAATACATTCAAAGAAAAAATATTAAATGAAATCTTAATTGTATTTTTTATAAAATGTGTAAAATAGTGAACGAAATTTTTCATACCAATTTTACAACTTTATTCAAATCATAAAAAAAATATTTCATTACATTTATGATTTATTATTCAACTAGAAATTTAATGAACACTAATGCATGAAATCTCCTAATCATTACATCAAATTTTTCATTCCATTTATTTCACATTTATTAAAATTTAATATTTCATGCAATATCTTGAAACTATCCAATAATCATTTTCTTATAATTTACATTTTTAAATCCATGAAATAAAAGTAGTCTCAAATTAATCTCCCAAGTGTACCCATGATACTAAGCCAAGGAGGGGTTCACCTTCCATCCTTTTTCCATCATCATAGGGTTGCCCTAAGTACCCCTAATATTAGGACTCCCATATCAAAGCATAGATGACACCAAAGGTTCAAAGTTGTGTAATATAAGAAAGGAAGGATGGGGATAATGGAAATCTAAACAAACTCAACTAGATGTAGAACTAAGAGTCTTGGCTAACAATATCCTTATATCAAGAAGAATCCACATCCACCCAAAACTAAAACTAGTATAGAGTAAATATAATATATTTCATATGAACATATACAAACATACATGTCAGCCAAAAATAATCCATACTTATCAAGACTCAACACTCACCCATTGTGGATAATAATATATACTCTCCACACTATGAGGGTGGGAGAAGGAGGACTTGGAGTTTCTCCCTTACCCAAACCCTTATTCCTTAACATGGTAGGACCTTTCAAACATGAGAGTTTCAATTTTACAAAACCCCATGCATTTTATATTTATAGGAGGACTTCGAACTTGGTTCCCTTGACCAAAACCTACACGTGAAGGTGCCTACCATGTAAAACAATCTAAGCCCATTATGGTAGCATACCAATAGGATTTAAAATCTCAAAATGGGAAATTAAAATATCTAACAAAAATGGATTAATTTTTAATCTCAAATATAAAATATAAAATGTAAATAATATACCATGGTAATTAAGGAGAGAGGGAAATCCAAATGGCCTTATATCCTCTTGAGAAATACCAAACAAGAATTGAAGAAAGATAACTCTTTTAAAACAAAATATTGAAAATATATAGGGGATATGGAAGATACCTTATCTCCACCTCTTGGATCTACAGAAAATAAACTCCTAAAAGTGTTGGAAAAAAGATAGCTCCTTCCCAAGACAAGATCTCATCCTCCCTCTCTAAGATCCTCATTTCCTTCCTCAATCTCTCCTCAACTATATAATTTTAAAATGAGTGAAAATTTACTCCAAGAAAAAAATCTCATTCTCTTATAGACCAAACACTCCAACCCAATGGCCAATGGTAAGGTGACACTTTTCCCTTTCCATTCCTTTTCCCTTATCTAAAAATTTTCTCTAGTATTGACTCACCTTACACACCCATGTGGGCAAGAAATACTTGCACATAATCATTAATGTTCTCACTTCCTCATGCCATAAATGGGTGCGTGGGCTGTATTATAACTTTATCAACACTCAAAAAAATTTACCCCATCCCTTGGTTGAAAGGAGTCTTAAATTTACATACAACCACTTCTAACACACTTTATACCCACTTGCAAACATGGGTCCAAGATCCCATTTGATTTTAGGTTAAGGATACCACTTAATTGGTTCCCAAATTTAACTTTATGATTTTATTTTATACTAAGGTGACATATAATGTCTTGTACCAAGGTAATTAATAGTACTAAGGGTGTGAATAGTGTTAGGGAGGTCAAATAAGGGAAAAACTCAAAACTAGATCACACAATGATAGTAAGATTAGATTTTAGTCTAAGTTAGTCATAAAACCACTATAAAACTAAAACCAATGGTTCACTTATTATTTTATTAGTAGTATTTCCCTCATTTATAATCCCCTATCACCCACACATCATTTCACACAAAATTTCACTACCCTATGTATCCAAAGCTATAAAATGTAAACATCTCTAGTTAAATCTATCAATACAAAATGCATATGTAAAAAATCCAAAGAATAACATATTCATAATCCACATGAGGAAATATATACATTATAACTCTATATATTCATAATATAAAATCACATGATAAAGTAGTATTATCTCAACTAATACCATAATGTAGTATGTATCTCAATCCTCAAAGTGAAAGCATCCATAACCAGTATTTGAATAATACTAATGTAAGAAAATAATATAGTCAAGAACATAAAATCCATTATCTTATTAATAATTTGATAATATAAAACTCATTTCTCAAATAAATATATAGCATCTCACAACATGACATGTGTACAATAGCTAAAAGTCTAACAAAACTAGCACTGTGATAAATGGGGCCTCACAATATAACTTGGCACCTTCGAGGTGGATATAATAAACTAAGTAGCTTATAATTTCATTTTACCATAGGGAAAAAACATGGTTTTATCTATGTTTCATATTATTTCATCTAGTAAATCAATGTCAGTGATATCACTAACTTCCTATGGGGATTCCACCAACCAATCAGTGATGACTTGTCCCTTGGTAGAATTTTGGTTGATGTATGTCATCTCAAACTCTATGAAAAAAGTGATGAAATAACTTAATTTTTGTAATATTGTTGGTTTGGTCAAGAATGTATGTATATATTTGTATCTCAAAATGACCCTTGTTTCAATATTGAGCATATAGTCCCTCATTCACCTAGTCGTAAAGACTATAGCTAAATACTCTTTTTTATAATTATGTGTAACATGTCTCATAATTGACAAGAGTGTGTAAATGAAATATATGGATCATTCCTTTCCATTTTCATCATATTGGTCCAAAATTAATGCAATGGATACCTCAGCCTCCCTAAAATAAAGTATGAGGGGCCTATCATATCTAGGTGCCATAAGAATATATGGAGCCATAAGGAAGTGTTTTAAAACCTCAAATATGACTTGTAAACCCTATGTATATGTTATACCATACTCTCTTTTTTATAAAATTATTGATATTATTATTAACATTGGTGAGGTTAGGTATAAATATACAAATTTTTCTTAGCTTCCCTAAGAACAACCTAATTCTTGACACTTTAATGGCAAGATCATGTCTATAATTGCATAGATTTTAACATGGTTGATATCAATTATACACTTTGAGATAATAAAACTTAGTAATTTTTCCACTCATAACTCCAAATACATTTTTTAATATTGATCATATCACCATATTCGATTAGGCATGTAAGGATGGTTTGTAACATATCAAGATAGTCAACTCTCATCTTGGCATTTTTAAGAAGATCATCAACATAAAACTCCAATATATTATGAATTATATCATGTAAAATATTATTCATACCCCTCATATGGGTTTCCTTATAATTTTTAAGGCTAAGGGCATAAGGACATATCAAAAGGTTCCCCATGGTGTGGTAAAATAGGTATTACTTTGAACTTATTCATAAATGTGAATTTGGTTATATCCTAATAAGCCATCCATGAGGGATAAAAACTCATAACCATTTTTAGCATTCAAAATGGCATCAATGGAATGTATATATAAATAATCCTTTAGACTTGATTTATTGATATCTCAAAATTCTATCCATATCTTAAGTATTTCATTCTTATTGAAAACTAGGATGATGTTATACAACTACTTGGTGTCATCTATGGGTTTAATGAACCCTAATTTCAATAAATTTGACCTATTCATTAACCATAAATAAAACTTTGGGTTCAACTATCTTCATTTTTTGTTTGAAGGGTTTTTCATCATTCGTAGTGATTAGATTATGGACAACCACTTCAGTTTGGAATCCTATCATGTTTGTGCATGAGAAGGAATATTCCTTGGATAATTTATCAAGAAGATTATTATGATATTTCACCTCTTGAAGACAGAATGAATACCCAATAATGAGTATTTTATGGTGATATTTAGTTTGGCTATTGATGTCAATGGTGTCCTTGATGAGGGAAACATTATTTTCATCAAATTATTTAGGGGAAGAGGAACATTTGAGTCTTCATTATTTACCTCAAAAACATCATGTTCCTCCTTAGAAGTGTAATAGTCCATGATCCTAAAATATGATTCATAAGAATCTGATCTAAGTGAAGATGAGTGGTAACATGTGATGAAAAAACACCTCTTATAGTGCAATGATGGGAGGTAATCATATGCTCATACCAATTCTAAGATTAACTTATCATTTTTTTTAAAGTATATGATAAAATGACCAATTTTCTCTTCAATTTTTGAAAGGGTTATATAATTAGGATCAAATCTTATGGATACTATGAATTCAAACTTTGGTATCATTTTATGAAGTCAAAAATGAGAGGAAGAACAAGATATAAAATTAACAAGTTGATTACTCTCTCTAGGAAAAACTTAAATAGAAATTAAATCAAATTCCTTAACAACCTCACATATGGAGGTTTTATATATATTAAGATGTTTATCCTTAATCTGATAAAGCTCTCCAACTTTGTTACAAATTTTGATTCACCTTGAATTATATGTTTTTTGACACCTAGCCTTTTGGTAATAAGGATTTTTAACTAAGGCCTCATACTCTACCACATTTTTTATGCATTCAAAACCAAGTTTTAAAACAAAATAGAATGACCCTTCATCTAGGGTAAATAAAGATAATTCCTACCCCTATGCCTATAAAAAAAATCCCCATCATAATGGAGCATCCATTAACCTTTTATAGAATAAAAATAACCATGTTTCTTAGGATGTGCCTCTTTGTTTTAAGGAATATCAACATACAAATGTATGATATATTAGCTAATCCTTATTTAAATTTTAGGTTTTAATATTTGATAGCATTTTAGGTCCTTTCTCTTCTTAGGTCAAAATGAAATGTGATAAGTTTATCATTTTATAGGATGCTCAAAATCTCAGCCATAGACTTGGTTGAGATGATTGGTATCATTACAATTTTTTCCTCACTCATTTTATCCAATGTTACTACACATTTTTCCTAAATCTTTTCACTTGGTGAGGTTTTAGGAACTTTATAACTAGATTTAAAAACATAGATCATGGTCATGATGGGATAGTCTTTTACTTAGTGGATTGGACTTCACTATGCCATTGTTAAGAAAATTATAACCAATGTGAAGCCCTAATATCTAAGGGTTACTTGGTTAATTTTAAATAGATTTTTATTTCCTTTGGAAATAAATACCTTTCCTAAATGTAAGAACTTGATTTATTGAAAGATGTTATAAGGGATTACCTTCATTATATGGATATAAAGCCTCCCTGGGATCATGTTGTAGTTTTTGTCTATCAATGACATAAAATTTGGTAAGCATATTTATAAGACCCAAAGTGATAGGTATCACAATTGTCCTTATTAATGAGGACTTGAGGCTATCATTTCCTTTCAAGGTGTTTCTAGTTAAAAATCAGTTGGTTTCTCCATATTTAAGCTTTTGGAAAAACAAGAATGGGACTACATTAACTATATCCCTACCATAAACCAATGCTCTCTTGACATATTTATTGTAAATCCAATATCTCAAGTACAAGTTTGGATCCCATCTCCTAGCCATCTAAGTTTTTGGGGTAGGCACCTAAAATAAAATAAGTATCTAGTGTCTCTTGAATAGTGCTCAAGTGGATACATGTCTAAGTATTTATGGTTTATTTAGGATTATGTATGAGGTTTGATTCTAGATAAATGCCAAAATACTAAATCATCAAGTAATTTTAGGTGATGGTAAGGAAATTTCTTAACAAGATCCATGAAAGATATATGGGAAGAAATCTCTGTAAAGTCATAAATAAGAACATTTTTCCCCATGGGTTTGGGGTTTGGATTGGATGTCAATCTTTAAGATGTTTGTAGGATAGTGAGTTATTGGTTGTTACTCCCTTATAAAAATGATGATGTGTTTATCCTATTCTATTTATAACTCAAAGACACTTATCATTATGGTCTATCCATGAGGTCATAGTTAGGGAGCCACATTAGGAGTACTTAGTGCAAAAGTGCAAGCTCCAACATTTAATTTATTGATGGAAAGGGTTGAAAAACTAGGTTAGATTATGGTTTATTTTGAATATTTCATTATTGATGATTGGGAAATAGGTTTTGATAGATTCACAAGTTAGAATTTTAGGGTGCCATGTGACCTATTAGATAATGTTTTGGATTTTGATTTGTATTTATTAGGAATAATGATATGAATGTTTTTCATTGATCTTCAAGGATAAATTGGATAAACTTATTTTACTTCCTACATGATTAAGTATCATGAATAGAAACCCTACGAAAAATTAAATATACATTGGGGTCATAATCCCTAGGCATTTGGTTTTCATTTTATTAACCAAACCTTTTTATATTTTTGTTATGATAGAAGCATTGGTTTTGGAATTGAATTTTTTTATTTCAGTCAACATTATGGTTATGGTTTTTATATATTTTTTTGAAACTTTTTATAATATGGTGGAGTATAGTTTCAATCCATGTGAACACTGCAAAAAAAATCATATATACCAAGATAAAAAATATGGTACAAAGTTTGAACCAGAGTTTAGCACATAAAAAAGTAATGATATCCATAATTGTTTTATAGCTAACAAAAGAACTAGGCCAAGTATATAACTCATCAATGACTTCATTATAAAGTGTTTTAACCACTTAGTATTTGGATATAAGTGGGTTAGTTTAGACACACCCATGCACTCCTATCCATGTAATTCACTATATCCTACCTAGCAGAGTTGTCACTGACTTATGCCCTTACTCAAGTACCTACATAGGATATATAATAGCTAATACCTTATTAGGTAATTCAGTAAAAGTTCAAAAAATATAGGTAGAGATAAAATAGATTAAATATAAGAATAATAATACTAACCTTACTTATTAAAGATATACCAATTCATGAGCAACAAGTAAAGTTTAAGAAAAAAATACTATTTCCAAAAGTAATGTAAAGCCTTGGAACACCTTTTGAATTCACAAACAAATAGAGGATGAAGTTGGGCATGAACTATCTAAGGTAAATGTGTATGTTAAGCTTCATGATATGTTTCAATAACCATACTTATTTTGCATTTTGGAACATCTTACCAGTCTATAAGGTAGGGTTACATTCACATGTCAAGTCATGCATGTCTAAGGATCTTACTTGACTTATAACATTGGCTCAAGATTATACTTTCATTTCCAATCATTACCATTATGAGTGTTGTATGAGTTCAAGGGACTCAATGATATTTAATATTTCAAATAACTAAGCACACTTATACTAGGTTTACTTTTAAATTAATTTTTAAGAGAATTAAACCTTTTCATTTTAGGTTCATTACCTTAGCCTATGCATAAATTTATTTTTAAAAACTTTAGACTAATAATTTTATTTTCAATATAGTGATATAATTTAACTTGTTAATTTTCCAATGATCAATTCCAAATATGGAAAAAATGATCCTCTATCATAATATGCCTTAATTTGGTATAATAATTTGATTTATAAATCATTTAAGTACTTAAATTTTATATGAATATACTTTCATCACATGAATAAGATTTATATAACCTTATTTATGACTTAATCTCAAGAGATTATAAGGAACTATCCCAAAATGGTCCATTTCACTTCAACAGTGATTTATTAGTTTCTAATTGGAATCATTATATTCTAATAATATTTAGAATATTCTTATAACTTTAATTACCATGTAATTTTTCTATTTTAACCCTTATCATATATAATAAAAATAATTACAACCTTCATGTATAAGTCTTATGATGGTTATAATCTCTTTAAGACACAATATTATAATCATAAAGATTCATCTTATTAATCCATATAAGGTTATTGACTTAATATCTTCCTTATAAGTTTAAAACAAAATCTCATTAATTATTACATCTCTTTTATGGAGATTTGTATAGATTGAGGTAATGGAATAGTCCTTATAGACTTAAGGTTACTAGTCACATCGTAATAATATGTATAATGATCAACACAAATTATCTTGCTTGATTAATAATATTACTTAATTTCAATAAGCATAACGATAATCCTATATGGATTAATCAAGATAAACTTGACTTTCTAACTTGCACTTTATATATAATCTTAAACATACAAATATTACTTTCCAATCCTCATATGCTTATTAACATTAAAAGAATCATGTAATATTACAAATAACTCTTAATAACTATGTAAAAAATAACTATTTACAAACTTAAATATCCAATTATTTTAATGGCATGAACTCAATAATAATCAAGCGTAAGCAAAGTTATGATCACATATTCATTTACAAGACAACTAGATATTTAGTGCAACTTTTCAATTAAAATGCAATAGCTTTATAGGTTATAAATTTAGAAGTTTCCTTATAAATATACTTATTTTTATAATAAGAGACTAGATATAAGTACATATTAAAATCATATAGATAAATTACATAATATCAAATGCCTTAATGAACTTGTGGAATTCCATATACAAATAATAATACAAAGGATAATTTGATACTCTAAATATTAACTCTAATCATAACCATAGATCAATCTTGCATGTTTTATCTAAATATTAAAGATAAACATAACATAACCTATATCAAATTACAATTATAATGCAAGAAATTAATTACATAAACAATTTAATTCATCTACAACCAAGTGTCAAAACTCAAAAATAAACAAGAAGTGTATCAACAATATTTTGCACATAATTTAATGAATCCAAACCCACGTCACCAATCCCAATAAGCCCAACCATAAGTGTACATAAACCACCCCAACCATCATTTGGATATGGATCAAGGTAATAAAAAAATGGTGGAGAAAAAGATGATTGAAACACACTAAGCTTGACACAATAGAAAATCAAATAATAGAAACAAACAAACCACACATTCCTATTCCATCTAACCAATATCCATTAACTTAACACATGATTATGACTATCACTCATTCCCATGAATTTTTCAATTTATGAACCATATTATATTTGAATAATATAATATGACTCATAAATCCATGTTGTACAAGTATATTTTAGTTATCATCAAATACCATTTTAATATATATTAATGAATTAAATTAAAACTCTTTAGAAAGAAGGCAACAACTTTAACCAACCAAAAATGACAACTTAACGCCCAACGTAAAGTTATGGGTCAAAGTTTGACTGAAATAGACTTTACCAAAAATGAAAGAAGATTTAATCATTATTAAATAATTATAATAATATAAATGAAACCATAATAATAAAATAGACAACTGATCACAATTTCCAAATGTAAGTTAATTCATGATGACTTTGAATAAAACCCAACATTATGATAAGAATCACATAAATAATCCAAATGGGATTTAATAAACCTGATTCAACTCATAATGTCTAGGTTATGAAATAAAATTACATCCAACATAATCATGCAAACCAAATAATAATAAAATATTTTTTTCCAAAACCCTAATGATCATTTCAAAACACCTAGAGGTTCAAAAACATCATTGCCCCAATCATGGTCATAATTTTGCAATACATAGTAGGGTTTGATCATAATAAAAAAACATTACCCAAAAACTAGAAAGACCTATCTAGGGTTTCAAAACTTCATAATGAATTTACAAACTAAAACATAGTTAAATAATGTACAACTATAACCCTCATAAAATGGTATTATTGAATGATAATAACCCTAAAAATGATAACAAAAATATCAAAATGTATGCATAGTTTAAACCCACAATAGGCCATAGCCAAGTCGCATAATGGACACCATAAAAAATACAAAAACTTAAATCCATTCAAACTAGTTAGGTTTCTAACTATAAATAATATTTGTTAGGCCAACATATAAATGCCTATGTTTATGGCTATAAACAAAACCAGTTTACACCATTAAAATAACTAAAAGTATATAACCAATAATTTAATACATCACTTATTTGGAGTCTTATAATCAATCATAGAAGATAGCTTCCCTTTTTTCATAGGATTCTAAGTTACAACCAAAACCAATGCCAAAGCACACATAAAATCTACATGCTTCAACCAAAACTAGTCAAACCATATTGTATGCAATCAAAAATGCATCATATCTATAAATCAATCCTAACTTAGAGGAGATAGATCCTACTTACAATTTCTATTAGGGATACATTATATAATCAATAACATGACCAATATGTGGATCTGATAGACCCAATTATGGGATTTCTTATCACAACAATAATATGAGGGAGGGTTCCAAAACCTCCAGTTAAGTAAAAATTTGTAATAACCCTAACTAAGTCCTATATTTTCATATTCACTATACTAATAATAGGTAAAGAAAATAAATCTAATCTAGTGCTCATGAAAACTTGTGGCACAATATGGGGGTTAGTAAACAAAATAAAGTAAAGACACATAAGATAATCTCAATTAAGCTATGTATGAGTAAGACCCTAATACATGGAGAAGAAGGGTAATATTTTTCAAAAGCCAATAATTATCATAATTCTATCTACTAGAGAGAGGAGTAAAATTAGAGAATACTTATCTGAAAGATGAACCCATCGAGACTCAATCTCTCCCTTGGCCAAATGGGCTTCACAAGAGGTTATTGTGGTTTGTAAGGATCACTAAAAATGGCCAAATCATTCAAGACTTCTACACAAGACTATATTATCCAAGTAGAAACTCTAAGCTAAAACTCCTAAATTAGAATGGTGGAAGAGTGGATTGTAAATAAACGTAGATGAATAATAACTCTTTATGCCTCTTAAATAATGGTGAAATGGTCTTGTATATATATGCAGATTTAACCCTAAGCCCTTTCAAAATTTTGGTTGACAAGGTCAACCTAGTACTATTATTGACAAAAAATCACTAGGTCATGGGCTAGGTCAGCCAAGATTTGACCTAGACCCTAAATTAATTTCACTAGTAAGAGTACAAGGTTGACCTAGTCAATTTAGTACTATAAAGTATTAAAAAAGGTTTTAGGTTAGGAAAAATAATTAAGGTGGTAAAAGACTAGAGGAGTGTGAAAAAGAGGATTAATAGCTTAGGGTAATGTCTTCAGAGCTAGTTAGAATGGTAATAAGTGAAAATAAGGGACAATAATCTTGTAAAGCACTAATGTTCTGCCCACCCCTTTTTGTGTGTACCCCTTAGGGAATGCACTTAGAGAGATTGAGAATCGATCAGTTCATGAAAGATAGAAAACATCATTAATTGATAAAGTTGAAAATATTATGTGTATACATATTCCCCACTCAAAGCTCATCGTGTGTCACTTAGGTGCAATAGGGGATGGTGCCTCAAGAAAGAACTTAATAACACACAAAGCTAAAGCTAAAAAAATGTTGTATTTTAAAGCATAACATAATTGAAATTAAATGAATAAAAAGTAAATAATTGAAAAATTAAATGTAATGCATACCTTGACTTACCTTTATTGTTGGATGTTTATCTAATGTGTTTATGGTTTTGATAGTGTAGGGTGCATAGATTTATTTAAACAAACCCAATAATATAAAACTAATGATAAAAACAAAACAAATGTAGGAAAGTCAAGATAAATGATGCTATATGGATAGGACATACTTGTAAAATTGGCAAGCTAGGGTGATAAGTGCTATGTTAGACCAAATAACCAAGTCAAAATTTAGAGTAAATTAGGTAACCAAAAATCCAAGGCTACTAAAGACCAAAAAAATCAAAAAGTATACCTTGAGTAAGAAAGGAAAACTCACCAATTCAAACCCAGGATACATGTCAAAAAGGATTGTAATCAAACATCAATGTGAAATAAGTAACAATCTTTACTTAAACAAAGATGTCTAAGCAAAAATGGTAAAACATCATTGATGAGTGAGTATTAATAATCCTTACTCAATCATCAATGGAAAAAGGTGCATAAAATGGAAAACAACATTGATGAATGAGAAGTAACAATCCAACCTCACTCAACAATGGAAAAAGTACATGAAAGTAGAAATAAACTCAAGTGTCTACAGAAAGGGTGGTACAATGATGAAAAATGGTAAAAATAAATCAAGGCATATCTATAGATATATAGCCATGGTGTAAAGAAAGTAATCCATAGTTTCTTAAGCATATTGTTTTGTTCTAAGGGTAGATAAAATTGAAATAAAGTAGTGCTAGCATGTTTTTAAGATGTGAAGAAGGAAATATAAAAGAGGGAAAATAGATTTGAAATCAAAATTTACCTATCAAGTGGGGAAATGAAATGGGTGGAGGGGAGAATGAAGGAAAAACCAAGGTATAATAACTCTTTATCTAAGTTAAGACACTCAAATTAGGTTTGTCAAAATAATATGACTTTTGACCTTAATGACTCTGAAGAACTTAGCTACACAAGTCTTAGGTCAACAAATGAAGTATGTAGATCATCCCATGAAGGCTATATGCATGAAAATTAAAATGGACCTACATTCCCACAACATATTCCCCATTCCTTAAGACCCCTTACAAATCCATTGATCTACTGCAAAGATTGGGTACTTGCATAAGAAAGTAGGTATCACCATAGAGTTTTTTTTTTGAATTTTCCTATTTCAATTTACTGGCCTACCATACTCCAATGGACCTTAGCTATATTTTGAGGCCAACTATGGAGTTTGAGCTTTGATTGGATATAGATGATGTGCTTTTAATCAATTTTTTTTTGGTGTGATTTTGAATTTTGAGATTTGTATGTTACCTTTTGTATATCACTGCCTTTTTTTTCAAATAATTTGGCTTTTAAATTTCTTGATGGCTTTTGATATTCCTCTTCTATATGGCTTTCAAAAACCAAACATGGGTTCTAAAGATGAATTTCATTTGAATACTTGGGAATTGGTTACTAAGAGATAACTTCAAAGAGCATAGATTCTAAGAGTCTCATAAATCTAGGTAAAATAAAAGTGTTATCTTGACTTTGACCTTGTTTTATCCTATGTGGAGTGAAAGGAAAGGAAATAAAGAGGAGTGAAACATGAAATAATTTAAATTACTTAGAATTGAAAAACAAATGTGACAAAAGGTGAAAAAGGGGATACAATGATAGTAAAGTGTGATTCCTTATCATAAGAATGAGGGAAATGGAGGAAAACATGATAACATAGATTATTGTACAAATTCCATCTATTGAAAGAAGTAAAAACTAAAGCTGAGAAAAAAGATCAAGAACTTATAACCATTATAAAACACATTCTAAAAAAAGAATGGTAAGATGGTGATTTTATGAGGAAGGCTAGGTCTTATCCATGGTCTTACACTACAACTCATAAAATATAAACCCATGAGGGTGCCAAAAAGAGTATTGGGATCATAAATGGGATAATAAAAAGATGGTATTTGTGAGGAAGGTCAAGTCCTATCCATGTTATTACACTATAACTCATAAAAAAGAAACCCAAGGGGTACCAAAAAGTGTGTAAAAGTATGGAAACAAAGAGGATAAAAGTACATCATGAGGAATATCAAGTCTTATCCATGGTTTTACAATGAAACTCATGGAAAAAAAGGGAACCAAAAGACCAAAAATAATGGATAAGGTTTGAAAAAATAAATAACTACTATAGAGGGTGACACCCATGTAAATAACTTATAAAAAGTGTTAGATAGATAGCATATATATAAAGCATGAAAATAAGGTAAGTATTATGCAAAATACTTATTGAATAATTATGCATTGGTGGGCTCTTTAAAAACATGACCATTAGTTTGAAGGTGATAGGTATTTCGACCAAGAATATCTTTGACTAAATAGGGGCCCCACTATTTTTGGGTGTATTTACCTTCTTCGTCATGAGTGTAGTCTAATTTAAGGAAAATATCACCAACATTAAATGTGTGAACTTTGACACATTTGTTATGTTGTTTATCAATATGGGCCTTGTATTTTTGGTTGTGTTGTAAAGCAAAAAAACAACATTCATCAAGTAAATCAAGGGCATGAAGGTGACATTCATGTAATTGTTCATTAGTTATGATAGCATGAAGAGATATACAGAGAGAGGGAATTTCAACTTCTAATGTAAGGACTGACTTGGAACCATAGACTAGAGATAATGGTGTTGTCCCAATGGCAGTATGTATGTTAGTCTAATAGGCCCATAGAGAAGGATAGAGATGAAGGTGATAATCCATACAAGTTTCATGTATTTTTTTTTAGATAATTTTATTGGTAGCCTTAGCTTGACCATTATATTATAGATGATAGGGTGTGGAAAATTTGTGATTAATTTAAATTTAGTATAGAGATGTTTGACATCCTTGTTTTTAAAATTACCACCATTATCAAAAATGATAGTATGAGGGACACAAAAGTGGTAAATGATTTGATTAAGGATAAATTTAGAGATGGTAGTACTAGTGACATTAATAAGGGGCATATCCTTAACCCATTTGTTAGATATTATGTAGCTATGATTATAAAGGCATACCCATCTTGAGATCAAGGTAAGTTATCAATGATATCTAATCCCCACATGGAGAATAGCCAGGAAGATTTGATAGTTTAAATCTTAGTTGGAGGTGAATGAATTAGATCATCATGGAGTTGGCAAGGAGTATAATTTTTAATAGATTTGATGGCACACTTTTCAATAATGGGCTAAAAGTATCCCATTTAAATGAATTTATGGGTTATAGCATGTCTGTTATATCATAAATGCCCCCATGTACTTGTTCAAAAAGAGGAAGAACCTCATATTGCATAACACAATAGAGTAAGGTACCTTCAACATTGTGATAATAGAGAATGTTATATTAAAATACATACTTAAAATATTATTTATGAATGTGAATCTTTTCTCAAGAATCTAGGTTGGGAGGATAAGTTTGATGTTCCAAAAATTAAATGATATATTTATACCATGGGCTTTATCGAATAGTGACAGACACAATGTGGTAGATAAGTGAATCTTATGGTTGAGTAGAGGATGTATATTTTATTATTTGGATAATAAAGGTAGGATTAGAGATAACTTGGTATAGATGAAAAGAGATGCTAAAAAAGTAAGGGAATCAAAAATGGAATTTTGATCTCAAGGGATAGGCTCAATGGTGAAAGAAATGAAATCTTAGGTGAGATTGGTTTCAATTTGATGATAATAAATGAAGTTATCACTTTTAAATTGGTAATCACCATTGACTTGGTAGAAAATTAGTTGAGAATTCCCTAAAACATTCATATATTAGATATCTAAATCTAGATCAGCTCCCATGCCTAAGATTATAGCTTCATACTCTACCATATTTTTAGTGACATTAGATGTTAAACAAAAATATAAAGGGGTGATTTTTTCAAGTGGAATCATAAGAATGCAACCTACCCTAGCTCTTTGAAGGAATTTATCACCATCAAAGTGAAGGGTCCAAGTATCCTCATGTAAGTCAACATTAATTTTAGAAATTTCTTCAATAACTACTTTTGGTCTAGTAGTATCAGGGAGGATAGTTGATTCATAGAGATTACTTGCTTCAAGATCAGTAGTAAAGTTATGGAATTAATCTTTAAGAGATATATCTTGGTTAAAACCTTCAATATATAGAATACTGTCATTGAGAAGACTATTTTAAAGGTGATGGTAATGGGCATAGGAGCTGTGGCAAGTTGATCAGCTATGATTTATCCTTTGATAGATTTTTGAGTAACAATTTAGAGATAAAATTCTATGAGAAAGACCATCCACTTGCCAATTTTATCTCTAGGAATAAAGGCTTTTGAGAAGAAGTGACAAAGGGGATCAAAATGAATGATAACATAAGTGATTTGACAAAGCAAGTAATGTCAAAAATTTTAGCTATAAAATATATGGTGAGGTAATCACATTTGACTTTTGTGTAATGTTTCTTTTAATCAATAAGGCCTCAAATAATGTATTAAATGACATAATATCATCCAATATCATCTTTTTGGGATAACATTTTCCTAAATGATATGGGTGTGGAAGAAGTACATAGGATCAAAGGTCGATCTTTAGAAGGAGGATGAAGTGTGGGTGGTAAAGAAATGATTCTTTCATGTTATCAAAGGATTTTTGACAAGAATCCATCCATTCTAAATCATTACCTTTCTTAAGAAGAGAATTTATGGAGTGGATATGGTAAGCCATTTTGGGGACAAATCATCTAATTTCCCTAATTTTGTTGAGATAAGTAATAATGTCTAGAATGGAATGAAGAATAGGCATGTTGACTATAACACTAATATTAATAGGGTCAACATCGATGCTATATAGAGAAACTAAAAATCCTAACAATTTTCTAGATGTGACATTGAAGACACATTTGTAAGGATTTAGTCTAACTCGATATTTAAGAAGGCGATCAAAGATAATGAAAATATTAGAAAGATGATTATTAAAAAATTTAGATTTATAAATTAAGTCATCCACATATATTTCTACAATTTTGTGAATGAGATCATTAAATATATGAGTCATTGCTCATTGATAAGTGGCTTTGGCATTTTTGAGGCTGAAAAGAATTTTAACATGGTAATAAGTGCCCCATTCCATAGTAAAAGTTATCTTATATTTTTCCTTGAGATCAATGTGATTTTGATTATATCCTAATAAACCATCCATAAGAGATAACATTTCATAACTATTGATGGAATTAACAATGGCATCTATTGAAGGTAAAGAGGAATTATCTTTGTGATAAGCGAGATTAAGACTATGGAAATCAATACAAATGCAAATGACCATAATGACCTTTTTCTAAATAGGGACTATGTTAGAAACCCATTCAAAATAGTTTACTATTTTGATAAACTTAGCATTGATAAGCTTAATTATTTCTTTATGACATAAGGTAGAAACCTTGGGTGGAAATTTTTGTTGATTTTGATGCACAGGTTTGGCATCAAGATAAGTGATGATGTTGTGCACCATAATGATAGGATAAATACTAAGCATGTACTTGTAGGAATAGGAAAATATCTCATGATATTTATCAAAAAATAAGCTAAATTTATCATGCTTAGTAGGTTATAGTTCATGAAAAATTATAATGGGGCAAAGGCATGATGGAGTACCATATTCAATGCAAGTAGTTACTTCGATAAGCATATCATTATCATATTGGAAGTGGTATGGTGTATTTTTTAAATAAAAAATTAGATTAGATTTAAGTTTAATTATAGAAATGAATTTGAAATAAGGGGATTTGTTTTTGAAATTCATAAGTTTGTGATGTTATTGAGGAAGTTGAGGTTCTTGGGCATGAAGTATTTCAAGAATAGCTTCATTTCTAGGCAAAGTGGGAAGAGGACCATAATACTCAACATCTACTTTGAGATCAAGAATTTTATTACCATGGATATCATATTCATAATGTATCTGATGAACATTAGTGGCCTTACCATCTAGTGTAATCTCAAGAGTAGGAAGAAGATGAATTGGATGGGATTGGTGTATTGGTAGATTCTTTAATGGGGGAAGAATCAGATATGATAATGGGATCTATAGGTGGTAGATAAGATGCAATATTTTTTATAGGTTTCAAAGGTATGATTTGTTTTACCACCCAAAGGGTATCAAGAAGTGGAGAATTTGTAGGAAGAACATAACCTTCAGGATTTGATTCACGATCCATGTAAATGGAATGAAAATCCTAGTTAAAGGCTTGTATTTGACCTAAGGTTTTTTGATAATGTTAAACATCAAAGTATTGAGATTGAGCTTGGGCCATTATGTAGTTATCATCATATGTTGGAGAAAAGGTACATGATTGAGATTTAGGAGTTTTAGAAGGTGAAATCCCAATATTACTAAATGTACATGGAGACATGATGAGAGTATCTTGAAATAATTTAGTTACTCCATAATCATTGCAAGTGAAGGCATCTTCTGTTAAATAAGGCTCCTAAGAATTGTATGGAGGGGGAAAATCAATGATCTCATCAATGAGAGGAATAGTGCAATCATGAGTTAATAAATGAGGAAGCCACTCTCAAATATAAGGAGGTAGTTTAGTATTATTGCATGTATTTTGTAATTCATTAGGTTCATCATCATCTGAATCAACAAGAGTGACTTGTAAATCTGAATTGATGTTGATGAACTTAGGTAAGGGAGAACTATTAATGGTAGGAATGGTAGGGATGTAATATTGAGAGTTTGGATTAAGAAGTTGGATACTCTAAGGGTTGGGATCAACTTCATACTTATATCATTTACCATTGTGTAAGAATTTAATGCATTAGCTACTATAAGAAGTGATGGATCACATTATATGGTTCCAATGGTGATCAATGAGTATGTTATGAGATAGAGGTAAATCAAGGACCATAAGTTTAGGTTCAATGGTCTTAGGTCTAATTGTTAAGGGAAGCCAAATATAACCAAGTGGATTTTAATTAGTTTTATCAAATCCATCACAGATAAGCTGGGTTTGCTGAGATGATGTTTATTATAACTAAGTAATTGGATGAGCCACAAAGAAGTTACATTAATTCCATATCTTTCATCAACTATGACTTTATGGATAAGGGTAGTATTAATTACTATTTTAATGAATAGTGGTAGATCATTAGCATGAAAAAGGTTCTCATCATTAATCATGTCTTCTTTAATAAATTAAATAGATAGTTTAGAAGAAGGACACATGGTTTCAATGGTATGTATGTTGGTAGGTTGAGGCTCTATATAATATGGTTCATCATCTATAGGAGATGGATATTCAATTTATTGTAATTATTGCATAACAAACTTTTGATGATAAGAGGAAGAATGAAATAACTCCATAAGTGGAGTATTTTAAGGAATGGATTTAAGTTATTCAATAAAGTTCCAATGGGATTTAGAAGAAGAACTAGTGTGAGTTTTATAAGGTAAGGTAGAGTTTGAAGGAATTGAATTCGGGGGTTCAAAAAGAGGAGGTGGTTCTTCATGGACTTCTAAAACTATATTAGTGGTTGTAGTATCTTTGAGAAGTTGTTCTTATAAAGATGGTTTATTAGGTTTTGTGATAGGATCTTTGTGAGTTGGCTTGTGACAATAATTGACCTTAAATATGTTAACATATTGAGAATTTTTTTAATACTAGTCATAGTTGGAATCAATAACATAAACATCCTTGGTAGTTTGTTTATCATTAGCTATCAAAAAATATTTTTGGTTATTAGAAGAAGAAGCTTTAAAAACCTATCATTTTTGAGAAGTGATATTTTACTATTGATGATGAATGTTGATCATGGATTAATGATTAAAGGAATTACCAAGCATGTAAGAGACAAAAAATTTAGTAAGCCCTCTACAAGATTCATGGGATTGACTAATGTCTTCATGGAACCAACAAAATTGATTAGGGTCATATGACTTAGGAGGATTATTGAGATAAGTAAAGGGTTTAGAGGGTGGTAAAAATTATTTCATTTGTTTCTCAGTTAGTGGTTTGTGAGAATATGAGGGAATGTTAGCTTTGTCAACTCTTGGCTTGGTCTGTAGATTATTTATGGTGATAGCATTAGTAGAAGTTTGAAACTATCCTCCAAAGAATTTAGGATTAGGTTCAAATTGATTCATGAGAAATTATTGATGTTTATCTTATTCAAGATTGTAATTAAGTGTTTGGGGAGAAAATTTTTGAACCTTATATTAAAGAGGAGTTAAATTAGTTATAAAGAGTTTTAAAAAATTATCATCAGCAATGTTATGGTCAGCTTTATGAGCCAGAGATTTCCATAATTTAATAAAATCATGAGCTAATTTGATGGGATTTACGTAGCATTGATGAAATGACTAAGACAATCTTTAAGAAGATCATTATGTTGAAACTCTTTAAACTAAAGCATTGACTAAATCCTCAAGTTTCCAAATGGAATGTTGGGTAAGTTGGTTGTACCATTCCAATACATCACTAGTAAAGGTTTTAAATAGAATTTTAGTTATGAAAAAAGTATTGGTTTGGATTCACTCTTTGTAAATATTATCAAAGGCTTTGAGAAAGGATGAAAGGTCTGTAGTCCCATCATACTTGATACTTGGATATATGTTAACAATAACAATAGACATGATGAAAGGAGATAAAGGCTCATTATAGATATTTTAAAGCATTTTAGTATTCATAATAGGTTGAGGAATAACATTTCTTGAGGCATCTCTAAGAGTTGGAGGAATGAAATTTGTATTAGCTTGAGGATGGATAGTCAAAGTTTGACTATCCATATTGATCAAATGACATTGTAATTACATCATTTGAGAGGTGTTATAAGTTTACATTATGTTCATTTGTTTTATGACTTGTGAAAGAAGTTGAGTCATATTAATTGGTGGGTTGGTGTTTGTGGGAGAACTCCTTGAATTAGTATTATGAGGAGGGTTACTAGAAGATGGATTATTAGTGGGATTATTAGATATAGTTATGTAAATTTCTCCCACATTATGCTAAAGAGTTTGAAGATGAGAATTGTCTTGATAGGTATAAAAAAGATCAGATCCATCGACTTCATCTTGAGGTGTGACTTGCACCATGTTACAAGCAATAGATGGAGGGGAAGAGGTGCTCCAAGAATGAAGGTTCTCTTGGGAGGAAAATAGAGAGAGAAATAAACATCCCATATAGTATCTAAATGGATTTAGGTTATCCAAGAATATTTTGATAGTGTACTTCATGATGATTTGAGAGAAATGAACAAAATGCTAAGGAAGAAAAATAGAGAACTAAGTCAAATAAATAGGATAGGCATTAAGAGTATAGAGTTGATTGGGTCAACCTAGTACTATAAACTAGGAAAACTAGAGTTTGATAAGAGTATAGATTCAATTGGGTCAACCTAGTATCATTATAGGACTAGTAAAAGGGCTACAAGGTCAATTAGGTCAACTTAGTACTATAGGTAGGAAGAAAAATAGTTTTTAAGAGACTGTGTCGAATAGATTGACGATTTACTAAAAATAGGAAAAAATATTGAAATGTACATGAAATAAATAAATGGAAGGAAACACATAAGCAATTGGATCAATGGGGATGATCTAATTGAGGCACATAGCATAAAACCTTACACCAATACTGGTCAATACAAGTTTTTACAATACAATATATAATGATTAAAGAGTAAGTAGTCAACTTGAAAAGTAAATGCTAACTAAGTGGTCATCTTGAATGTTATTAGATTATTATAAAGTGTTATTTTGAGTGTGATAGGTAAGTTGGATAAAATTATGGAACTAGAAATCAATCTATGGATGGTTTTAAGATGTTTAGCCTGAAAGGGATCTATGTTGGCAATGGTACCAACTTAATATTGGGGCTTACCCCCTCACTTCACAATCCCACAATGATAAGGGTGTTAGATGATTTTCCAATATATACCATTAACAACCTATTTATACTTAGCCATAAAACCAAATTAGCTTCCCCTTTGGTGATGAAATCTAAGTAGGTAGGCCTTGGTTAGATAAATGTTTAAATGTGTTTTTGAAATTATGTGATTTGGTAGTGTGTGCAATAAATATAAAAATAGTGAAACTAAATGGTATAATAAAAAACCACCTATGTGATCTATTCTAAGCATGAAAACAATTGAAAGTGAAAGTGTGAAGTAATTACTAGCATATAATTGTTAATTCTAATTTAAAAAATAGTACAATGTTAGTTTAGATGATATTGTATGAAAATATTATAGAACAGAGTTGACAATGTCACTACTGTATTGCAGAGGCAAGGGTCTTTAAGAACTATGTCAATAGGTCCAACCTAGTCTTTCAAATACAAGATAGAATACATAAATAGGTTGAGTAGGTCAACCTAGTTTATTGTATGATGTAATTTTTAAATATTTTAAACTATGCAAAATAGAATTGTAAGGAATAATTGAAATGAAAGAGAAAGAGAGAAAAAAACATTGGTGGGTTAGAAGATGTAGAGGAATGTGAGATTATTGTTGAAGTGCCTTAAATGTTAATTACAAATTATCCCAACTATGTTTATTGGGTCAACCTAGTTTTAATTTCCTTATTTGCTAAAACCTATGAAGATGACTATACTAGCTTGGTTGACCTAGTATGTTTTTTGGAAACCTATGAGATGACTATATTGGCCTAGTCGACTTAGTATGTTTTCTAGAGACCTATCTAGAATACTATACCAATCTAGTTGACCTAGTATGTTTTTTTATAAACCTATAAGAGTAATATGTTGACCTATTCAATCTAATAACTATTATCTAATGAAGACCTACACAAATAGAATAGTGTCATTTTTTATGCAACTATGTATTAAACCTACACACAAAAAGTTAGAAACTATACCAATCCTATCAACCTAATATCACAAATATAGAAAAATAATAAATAAAAGGATAGAAAATGAAAAAATGAAAGAAAACCTTCAAGGGTTAGATTCATGTTGGGTTCACCAGAATATATGTAATCAAAAATGCACCATATCTAAAAATCAATCCTAACTCGAAGAAGATAAATCCTACTTACACTTTCAATTGTGGATACATTAGATAATCAAGAACATGACCAATATGTGGTTCTAATAGACCCAATTATTATATCTCTTATCACAAAAATAATACTAGGGGGGTTCCAAAGCCTCAAATCAAGTAAAACTATGTAATAACCCTAACTAAGTCCTATGTTTTCATATTCACTATACTAATAACAAGTAAATCTAATATAATTCTCACCAAAGCATATGGCACAATATGGGGGTTAGCAAATAAAATAAAATAAACATGCATAAGAGAATCTCAATTAAGTTATGTATGAGTAAGACCCTAATGCATGGAGAAGAAGAGTACTATTATTCAAAATCCAATACTTATGTTACTTCTATCTACTAAAGATAAGATCAAAGTTAGAGAATACTTACCTAAATGACTAACCCATCGAGATTCAATCTCTCCCTTGCCCAAAGGGGATTCACAAGAGGTTTTTGTGGTTTTTAAGGATCACTAAGAAAGACCAAAGCATCCAAGACATCTCCATAAGACTAGATTCTCCAAGTAGAAACCCTAAGCTAAGACTCCTCAAGTAGAATGGTGGAAGAGCATATTGTAAAAAAGTGTAAATTAATAATAACTCTTGATGTCTCTCAAATAATGGTGAAATGATCTTGTATATATAGGTTGATTTAACCTAAGACCTAAAAATTTTGGCTAACAAGGTCAACCCAGTTGACCTAGTATTGTTATTGATAAAAATTCACTAGGTCATGGGCTAGGTCAGCCAAGAGTCAACCTAGACCCTAAATTAATTTCACCAATAAGAGTTCAAGGTTGACCCAATTGACCTAGTCATGTAAACTATTAAAAGGGGTTTTAGGTTAGGAAAAGAGGTAATGAAGGTGGTAAAATAATGGAGTGTGAAAAAGAGGATTAATAGCTTAGGGTAATGTTTTAGGAGCTAGTTGGATTGGTAATGACTGGGAATAAGGGACAAAAATCCTATGAAGCACCAATGGTCTACCCACCCCTTCTTGGTGCACCCCTTAGGACATGCACTCAGAGAGATTGAGACTCAATTTGTTATTGCAAGACAGAAACCATTAGTAATTGATAAAGTTGAAAATATTATGTGTATACACAAATAGCCAAAGTGAACCCCAAATAAATTCTATTAAACTCCCATATGGCTGATAAGATACATGACTAATTGTAGTTCAATCCCAATAAAAACTAATGCAACTAACTACATGTTCATCTCCCTTAGCTTCCATGCCCAAGATTTTGATAGAGTCTCCCCAAAGTGTAATTATTCCCAAACAAGCCAAAAATAACCAAAATAAAACCTAAAAACCATTTTAGAAGAGTCAATGGCATTGTGTGATGAGCCAATGCCACAACCCTATAGTTGAATGGTAAAAAAAATAACCACCATTAATGCCAATCCCCATAGTGGATCATGTCCCCAATAATACTTTAGCATAAATCCAAGACATGACTTTGTTATAATAGGCAATGAATGCCACAATCTTTCAAAACCATAATAAATCCTTTAATATAATAAAATTAAGCCACAAACTAGATAAAACATATTTTTAATAGCCTTCAACCATATCAAAGGTTGATATAGTTCATAAAAAAAATAGGACCAAGATAATTATGCAAGGTACTAAATAGTCAAACACAACAAATTTGAATTTGAATACAAGAGGATCAAGTGACCAATATGATGCCAAAGTCGATAGGTCATATAGCTTGACAAAAACATAATGAACAAGAATGACTAAAAACAATAATATAAAATAGCCAATAATTATCATAAGGCTAACACAACTCATCAAAGCTAACAAATCTAAAATTCAAAAATATATATTAAATTAGTGATTGAGCAAAAGTCAAAACTGACTAAAAATAAATCAATAATGAAATCATACTTTAAATGATAAACACTCAACACTTTAATCAAGTAAATAAAATGACTCAAGCAATGATACCATCAACCTTAGTTTTTTAATAGAATTTATAATTTCAATTTCATCCATGTTATTTCTCCACATTTCTCTATTACTCAGGTTTGAACACAACCTAGCTCAATTACCCTATAATCAAATAATAGACCATCAATAATATATGGACATCTAAAAATAATAAATTCAATATCGGCATGTAAATAATACATCTGAACTAAATAGTAAATCATTAACTCATAAAACATAAATATCTAGTGTTATAATGAAAAATATATCAATAACTATCTCAAAAATAAATATAATGGATCAACATATATCTTAAAACTATATCAAAAAATTAAACTAAACAAATATGTCTCAAATAATTCATAACTAAAATATATTAGTCAATGAAATAAATGTAGGTCAAATAGGATCATGGCATCCTCCCCTACTTGGAAAAGATCCATCCTGATTATCAAAATAGCCAAGGATAATGCTACTTAAAAATACTCTCATCTTTCAAAGTAGTGCTTATTTTTTATAAATGATCCCATTAAACCAACACTTGGAAAATCTCAAATTTCTCAATTTAACATTTCAATGGTCCAGGATCTTCACTTGATCCAATTGCATCTTTTCCTCTTTTGAAACTGAGTCCAATCCAAAACATGAGACAGATTAGGAATATACTTTCTCAATAAATAAACATGAAACACATTATGAATTTAAGATAAAAAAGGACAAAAGGCTAGTTGATAGGCAACAGGACTAATTTTTTCCAAAATTTTAAAGTGTTCTACAAACTGTGAAGCTAATTCGAAAGACTTTCTAAATTTAATTGAATTTTCCTATAGTCTAACTAACATAAAAGCCTTATCTCCCACTTATAATTCATGTGGTGACCTCTTTAAATCATAATAACTCTTTTACCTATCAAAGTTATCACTTAAATTTTTCCTTATAGTTTCAATTTCCTTATCATACTCTTGTAAAATATTAAGACCAACAATAGTCCTATATTCTAAACTTTCCTAGCCAAGTGGAGTTATACACTTGGACCCATATAAAGCTTTAAAAGGAGCCATTCTAATCATAGAATGGTATGTTTTATTATAATAAAATTCAATTAACTATAAATAATCCTCCCATTTGCCTTGTTGATCCATCACATACATTCTTAACATATCTTTTATAACTTGATTTAATCTTTCTATCTAACCATCTATTTTTGGGTGATAATATGAACTAAAATTCAACATTGTACCAAAAACAATAGTAAATTTTTTTCAAACCCTTCAAGTAAAGAGTTTATCTCTATCTAAAATAATAATATTAGGCATGCCACGTAGACATACTATTTATTTCACAAATCACGAAGTAAACATAGATGCATCACCAATTAAGTTTCTAGCAATGAAATGACCAACTTTAACAAATTTATTTATCATAACTAGAATACTATCATGATTGCTTTTAGATTTTTGAAAACAAACTATGAAATATAAATAGATCATAACCCACTTACCTCATGTTATATTATGAAAGTACAACAGTCGTCCTAAATGGTAATGTTTAACTTTCACATGCTGACATTTCAAATATATTTCCACCAAGTCAACAACTTTATATTTCATTACATCCAATAATAAATACTTTTTAGCTCATGTGTCATATTTTTGACACATGGATGAGAAAAATGAGGTGTTGCATGCACTTTTTTCATCAAAATGTTACTTAAATCACTAAACTCAAGTACATAAATTCTATTTATATGTTTGATTAAACCATCAAGAATAAAAAAAATAGTCATAAAATTTATTTTCAATAGGTTCATCATCCAAATTTATACTTACATCTTGGTAAAAATTATCAAAACATTATTGTTCCAATATTTTAGTTTTGAAAGTATTATGCAAAATAGACAAGGCAGTTAGATACATGCATTGACTGAGTGCATAAACAACATGATTCTCCTTACCTTTTTTATATTAAATGTTCATATCAAAATTACTTAAAATTTCCATCCATCTATGCTAGTGTACATTCAAATCATCCTAGGAAAATAAATATTCTAGGCTATGATGGTCAGACTTTACCTCAAAAATGCTTACCTAAAAAATAGAGTTTCTATTTCTTCAAATCATGAATAATGGTATAAAGCTTAAGGTCATGAGTGGTATAATTATTCTCATGGTCATTCAATTTCTATGACTCATAATCCACAACTAAACCATCTTGAGTTAACATGCCACCCGAGCCTTCTTTGGATGCATCAACCCATATTTCAAAATTTTCATTCGAATCTAGTATAATAAGTATAGGTGTTGAAGTCAATAAATCTTTAAACTTTAAGAAATCTTATTTAGACTCTTAATTCTAAACAAATTTCTTACCCTTGCACTGCAAGTAAGTTATTGGGTTAGCCAATTTAGAAAAATTCAACAAATCTTCTATAACAACTAGTTAGTCCTATAAAACTACATATTTCATGTACATTTTTAGGGGCAAGCTATTATTGAATAGCTTTAATCTTTGTTGGATCAAAAACAATACCAACCTTAGATATAATATAACCCAAATAAGGGATCTTAGATTGAAATAAATCACATTTAGATAGTTTACCAAATAGTTTATGTTTCCTTAGCCTTTGCAACACTATATGCAAATGTTGTTCATGTTCAACTACATTCTTAGAATAGATCAGTATATCATCGATAAAAACTAAAACAAACTTGTCTAAAAAAAATTTGATTACACTATTTATTAATTTCATAAATGCAACATATGTATTAGTTAAACCAAAAATTATTATTGTAAACTCATAATGTCCATACATAGTTTTGAAATAAGTATTATAGATGTCTTCTTAATCCTCAACTGATTATAGCCTAATCTCAAGTCTATCTTTGAAAATATATTTTCATCCTTAATTTGATCTAACATATCATCTATCTTTGGTAAAGGATAACTATTATTGATGGTAACCTTATTAAGCATGCAAAAGTCAATGCAAAATCACAAAGTTTCATCCTTATTTTTCATAAAGACCATTGGTGAAACTTAAGGTGACATAGTTAGCCTAATAATGTTATTTTCCATTAGTTCTTATAGTTTAGCTTGTAACTCCCTCAAATCTACTACATTCATATAATAAGGTACTTTATATGTAGGGGATACCTCTAGTGTTACATCAATAGAAAAATCAAAAACACATTTAGGAGGTAAACCAAACAATTTTTCAAGAAAATCATCAAAGAGTTCTTGAAAAAATGGATATTATTTAAATGATGATTTTTTTATAGGTGAAATTTCTTACATCTAAATAACATATATTTGTATCCCTTATGCATTGATTTATTCAACTATAAAGTTGATAAAAAAATTATGCACTTTTGATTTCAATAAACCTTGAATATTTATAGGTTTCCCCAAATCATTACAATAATATATCACTTTACTACAATAGTCCATATTTTATTTATATTGTTCCAACCAATCCATGCCTAAAATAATATCAAAAAAATTGAGAGGAGTTAAAAATAAGTTAATTTAGATTTAAAATTGTCTAAGACTAAGCTTTTATACTCTAGACACTTAGAAATTAGTACCATTTTACCTAAGTTGAAATTAACATCCTAACCATCCTTCAAATTCACTAGATTCAACTTATAACGTGTTACTTAGGATTCACAAAACTATCGATTGCTCCAGAATCAATCAAATTTGAAATAGAAAAATCATTTATTTTACCTCTAACTTCAATAAGAGTGGTTTGAAAATTTGTGTTCTATTATCCATAGCTACATACACTATATTCTTAGATAATTAACCTATTTTAATCGTATGACAATCTTTTTAGTAGTGGTTATCACCATACTTCTAGTATACTACAATCATTTTTAGCACCATCGAGATGGTATTTACTCTAGTGGCAGGCACATTTGGACTACTTTGGGTTTGATTTATTTTTTAAAATTAAGACATAGAAGAATTCATATTATTGAAATTTTTACCTTTCCCTTGGAATTTATTTAAACCACTTATACTCTAGGTAAACCTATGATTTAAGTTAAATTTTTGAAAAAATTTAGCCAAAGGGGATAGATTTTTATTCTTAGATTTTTGCTTATTCTATTTAAAATCTTATCTTGCCTTTTAAATATCCTTCTCATTATCTTCTACCCTATGATAAAATTCAATATCAATAGTTAGAGTCTTACTATTTGTCATATTAAAAATTATGCATCAATATCTATTTCAAACCCAACTTAAACTTAGTGACTTTAGTATATTCATCATGAATGTAATTAACATGATGCAATAGATTTAAAAAATTGTTTTCATGCTCAATCATAATCATATTTTCTTGTTTAAATAGTTAAAAATTAGTTATTTTATATTCCTTTAAGTGGGAATTGTGATACTTCTTCTTGAACTACCTTTTGAAATTAAGTCAGGTAAGAGTAATTGATCGATAACCCTTTAAAGCACATAGATGGTTCCACTAAAGAGCTATAGTAACTACTAATTGATAAGTAGCCACTATTGCCTTCACATTAGAGGAAATGTTATGTAGATTAAAATACTCCTATAAGTATACTAACCATGCATCAGTTGCATCACCTCATTCCTCGCCTAAAAAGATTGGTGGAGGAAACTTTTTCATCTCCTTAATGATATGGTCAACCACATTAACAAGGTTACTTTGAATTTCTTGATCACCAACTTATATTTCTTCTCTAATTAGAAGTTATTCAACTAATTTTCCTTTTATATTGTTAAATATTTTTTCTTGGATGTCCATTTTACTTTGAAGTGAATTTAATGCAGTCAAAATTCTATTAAAAACTACCTGTTGGTTAGCATAGGGATTGTTTTCCTCATGATTAGGGGATTCAACATTATTACTAATATTATTGAGAGGTGGTTTCTCTCTTTCTATAATATTGGACCTATGATCTTCACATATTCCTCTACTAGGATTAACATTCTTTTGATTGTTGTCTTCTATTCCAGACCTTATTCTCACCATCTTGTGGTGAAACAAATAATAACTCAATAGAAAAACAACAAGAAACATTCCCTAAAGTTACATAGAGTAGTAAACTATGCTATGATACTAATATGTAACAACCATAAAAAAATATGTATATACCAAGATAACAACTATAGTATAAATTTTCAACCAAATTTTAGCATAGAAAAATATAATGAGATCCATAACTATGTTATAGCTAATAGAGGAACTAGACTAAGTACATAACTCATTAATGAATTCATTAGGAAGTGTTTTAATTAATTAGTATTCAAATAAAATTGGGTTAATGTAGACACAACCCTGCATGCCTATCCACATACTTCATTTTGGCCTTCCTATTGGATCCATCACTGACTTATGTCCTTACTTGAGTACCTACACAAGCTATAGAACAACTAGTACCTCATTGGATAATTCAACAAAATTTTAGATAATAGAGTCAAAGATAAAATAGATTTAATAGAAGAGTCATCATACTAACCTTGATTAATCAAGATCTACCATTTCATAAGCATCAAGTAAAGTTAAATGAAAAATGAATATTTCCAAAAGTAATGCAAATCCTTAGAAAACCTTTTGAATTCACAAACAAGCAGAAGATGAAATTGGGCATGAAATGCCTAAGTTAAATGTGTATTATTAAGCTTCATGGCATGTTTTAAAAACCATGCTTATGTTCCATTGTGAAACATCTTACTAATATACAAGGTAGGGTTACATACACATGTCAAGGCATGCCTACATAAGGATCTTACTTAATTTAGAACATTGGCTCAAGGTTATCCTTTCATTTCCAATCATTACTTCTATAAGTGTCATATGAGTTCAAGGGACTCAATACAATTTAATAGTTCTAAGAACTAACTGCACTTATACTAGGTTTGCTTTTAAATTCATTCTTAAGAGAATTAAAAAATTTCACTTTAGGTTTATGACCTTATCCTATGTATGACATTATTGTTGAAATATTTAGACTAGAACTTTTCTTTTCAATACAATGATATAATTTAACTTGTTAATTTTCCAATGATCAATTCCAAATATGGAGCAAATGATCCTCTATCACAATATGATTTTATTTGGAATAATCATTTTCCTTTTAAATAATTTAGGGACATAAATTTTTTTTCCAAGTTACTTTCATCACATACATAAGATTTATATAGCCTTATTTGTGACTTAATTCCAAGAGATTATAAGGAGTTGTCCCAAAACAGTCCATAACACTTCAATAGTGGTTTATTAGTTTATAATTGGAATGATTGTCTTCTAATAATATTTTTATAACTTTTATTATCATGTAATTATTTTAACCCTTGTCAGAGATTCTAAAAATAATTACAACCTTCATGTATAAGTCTTATGGTTGTTATAATATTTTTAAGACACCATATTATAATCACAAGGATTTCATCTTATTAATCCATATAAGATTATTGACTTAATATCTTCCTTATAATTTTCAAATAAACTCTCATTAATTAGTCCATCTCTTTTATGGGTATTTGTATAGATTAAGGTAATGGAATATTCCTTATAGACTTAAGGTTATAGGTCACATCATAATATTTTTTTATAATGATCAACACAAATTATCTTTCTTGATTAATAACATTACTCATTTTTAATAAGCGTAATGATAATCCTATATGAATTACTCAAAATAATCTATCACTTTCTCTTACTAAATTATTTTTAGGGTTATAAAATCAACCTTCCTTATTATTTCCTTAAATCCCTAGAGAGCATTGCTCTTATGCACCAAATCAATGAATCTAATCCCATATTGCACCAGTGCCTTATCCTATTACTAGTAAATCATGGTGATATCCTTTCAGGTAGGGAGGTTCCATCAGAGGGGTCATTTATGAAGGAGGACTCCCCTGAGGAGGACCCTACCTTAGGGTCCCATTGCTTGATAACTAATATTTCCCATGTTATCCCCAATTCTAAAATCTCAGTTGGGGACCCTCCCCTAAAACTCTATGTTCTCAAACCTAAACCACTCTTGTTGGATGAAATAACCTCAAGGGTTTTGGTGGGGAAAGGAAAGACTCCCTAGGTAGAGGAGATCAAAATCAACAAAAAATAGTTAGAAAATTTTAATAATAAGCTTCATGAGGATGGAATGTGTCTATCAGGCCTAATACATGATTAGAATTATATGAACAAAGAGGTTGATAAAACAATATAATCCTTAACTCATACAACTAAGGTTGAAAGGACCCTCCTGAATCAACACATCATGGATTCTAAGACATCTTCCCCTAAGATCCCCCTTATAACCTCCAGAAAGAAGACTTATGTGAAGGAACAGATGTAGAAGAGACCTAGAATGATCTTGCCTAGGGAGGACGTAGAAGGCCCCAAAAAAAGAATTAAGGATATAATTATAAAGAGCTAGTAGGTCATGCAATATAAGGTGACTAAGGATGCAAAGGAACCTATATATGGATCCCCCTCCTAGAATAGTTTACTATTTTATTTCCTATTGTTTTTCCTTCTGCATGTTAAATACTAGTATTATTTTTATTTTTGTATTTTAGCCCATAAGGATTGATACATTATATTACACTTTTTAACTATGGTTCTTAGTCCTTGTAAAACTAGGTTATTTACCTTATCAAATAAAAAACAATCTTTTACATACATTCTAATAAATCCAAACCCACCTTGTTAATTCCAATTAGCCCAACTATACGTGGACCTAGACTACTCTAACCATCAATTGGATAGGGATCAAGTTAGTAGAGAAATGGTGGAGAAAGTATGAGCAAAACAAATTGATCTTGACATAATAAATAATAAAATAATAGAAATAAATGAACCACACATTCCTATTCCATCTCACCAAGATCCATTAACTTAACATATGATTATGACTATCACTCATTTCTCTAAGCTTTTTTATTTATGAACCATATTTTATTTTAAGAATATAATATTGATCATAAATCCATGTCATACAATTATATTTTAGTCATCCTCAAATAATATTTTAATAGATATTATTGAGTTAAATCAAAAATATTTAGAAATAAGACAATAGATTCAACCAACCAAAAATGATAACTTAACACCGAACATAAAGATATGGTTCAAAGTTTGACCAAAATAGACTTTACCATAAATGGAAGAAGATTCAATCATTATTAAACAACTATAATTGTATAAATGAAATCATAACAATAAAATAAAACAATTGATCAAAATTTCCAAACATAAGTTGGCTCATGATGACTTTGAATAAAATCCAACATTATGATTAGAATCACACAAATAATCCAAATAAGATTTAATAAACCTGAGCCAACTCATAATATCCAAATTATAAAATATAAGTACATATAACATAATTATGAAAACCAAATAATAATAAAATATTATTTTTTAAAAACCCTAATGATCATTTCAAACAAAATGGAGGCTCAAAAATGTCATTACACCCAATCATGGCTGTAGTTTCACAATGCACAACAAGATTTGATAATAACAAAACAACATTACCCAAAAAAGAAAATGACCAGCTAAGGTTTAAAAACTTCATAATGAATTTACAAACTAATAAAGTCAAATAATACATATCGATAACCTTCATAAACATCATAATTAAATGATAATAACCCCAATAATAATAACAAAAATATAAAAATGTATGCATAGTTTAAACCCAAAACACTCCATGGTCAAGCTGTATAATTGCCACCATATAAAATAATACAAAAAATTAAATCCACTAGAACCTATTAAGGTTATATCTATAAATAATATTTTGCAGGCCAAAATATAAATGCCTATGTTTATGACTATAAATAAAACTAGTTTGCACCATTAAAATAACTAAAATAATGTAAACTAAAATTAAATACATCACTTAATTGGATTCCAATAATCAACTATATAAAAAAGATTCCCTTATTTCATAGGCTTCCAAGTTGCTATAAAAACCAATGCCAAATCACAAATAAAATCCATATGCTTCAACCAAAACCATTCAAACCATATAGTCAATTTAAACCCCAAAAAAATCTACTAAACTCTCACATGGCCAACAAGATACATGACTAACTATAGTTCGAGCCCAAGAAAAACTCATTAAACTAAATGCATGTTCATCTCCCTTAGCTTCCATACCCAATATTTTTTTAGAGTCTCCCCAATTTTTATGACCAAAAGAAAACCTAAAAACCATTTTGGAAGAGTCTCAACCCAATGGCATCATGTGACAAGCCAATTCCATGACCCTATAATCGAATGGAAAAACAAAACAACCACCACTAATTCCAAGCCCCAAAGTGTATCATGGCCCCAATAATACCATAGCATAAATACAAGCCATGACTTGGTTATAATAAAAAATTAATGCCACAATCCTTCATAACCATAACAAAACCCTTAACATAATAACATTAAGCCATAGACTAGATAAAAAAATGTTTGTAAAAGCCTTCAACCATATCAAAAGTTGATATAGTTCATTAAATAAATAGAACGAAGAATGTTAGAGGTACAATCACTAGGGGGAGTGAATAAGTGAGCCCATATATTCCAATTTTAGTTCTAATCCTTTCAAAACTCTTAATCAATTACCATAAGCATTCATGAAGCACACACATCATTCATAGCAAAGAATAAGAGAGACAATGCAAGATCTAGCACATAACACATGGCATTTATGGGAAACCCTCTGGGAGGAGAAAACCCATTATAACCTACAATTAGATTACTATCCTATAATAATAATAGCTAATTTAGACCAGCTACAATTGATCAAGAAACTACCATCCCTAATTTAGTGAGACTATAATCCCACTAGGTGCTACAACACCTATCTAACTGAGTTGTCACAACAACTAGAGCTTTAACAAGTTTTACCTTGCAAGGAGGATACAACCCCTAGATTTTTAGTTACCAAAAAAATACCTATGAATATAAAATGTCCTATAACATTGATTGCCTACTAATATGATGGAGATACAAAGTATATCATCTCTCTTCAACTATGCACACTCAATACATCTAAAAACATCCTTATGGATCACACTAGACCTCTTCACTCATCAATAACTTATAAGATCACTATTATGGCATAAAAAACATGACCCATACAATCTTAAATCTGATCTACTCATCAACTCATCCACTTGGCACTTTACCTCTCCTTCACTCCACAATTCTCACATATAATTTTCTCACACAAGCCTAAAAACCATCACATTTGGTTTCAATATTTATAGAGCATTCAAAATCATCACCATCTTGGTTAGCCAATAGGCATGCCTTAAACCTTAAGGTATCTATCAAATAGAGACACATCTCAATACAATCCACATAGGTCAGCTAGAGCACCCATGGATCACCCTTAAGTAGCTACACCTATCAAATAGGCCCTTATAGCCCTTATAGGTCTTATGGAGACCCATTCACCCATTTAGCACTTCATCAAGAAGAAAAAGAACATATGACCACTTAAAATTGCATAGGTCCACTTCACATGACCCTTTCTACATCCTCAAATTCTTATAGTCATCATTACACTCTTCTTTGAAAGCTTAATCAACTCAAACAATAGCCTTGTTTATAAGGACACCATGAACAAACACACAGTCAACTTATTAAGCATTATTCATACTAAAGATAGATTTATAACACCTAAAAAATCCATATAAATTATCCTTATGGAGTCTACAACATTATCCAATATCTATTTCTTCATGAGACATCTAAACAATAATAAAACAAGCTCGAACATCCTTCTCAGGTCACTTGCAGAACATAGCTAAACACATAGTCAACTTTGGAGCTCAATATATTTGATTGTAGATACATTCAAACATTATAATTAGGTTCATTATATTTACCATGGAATCATATTCAAATTTTATTTTTATATCATCTTCAAAATCATCTTGGATCAAATGTTATGGACAAAATACTAATTACTAGTTTTTCCCTTTGTAAAATTCAAATATTCAAATGCCAACGGTCACAGTTAAACCTTAGACACTATGCTATCATCTTGTGTCCTAAATTATTTGATCAGTCATGCACCACTAATCTTATTATAAGGATATTGACATTTAATTATTCTAAAGTTTGAATAGGTTGACCATTTTCACTCCACTCACATCATCGATCTTAATCACATGATTAAACATGAATTGTTAGATCCTTATCCTTTAACTTTGCTTAGCATTAATCAATGTTCATTTCTTACCATCTTACTTAACACAGACCTTTAGATCAAACTTTTACAATCACCCATACACCACTAGATTTTCATTTGGTCCTGATCTTTATCTCTTATAAAATCAACTAAGTATGGGGACCATTGTTATCTACCCATTGAAGGCCAACTTTGGACCGTCATAACTTTTGCCTCACTTACAAGTTCTAAAATTTGAACCATATGATCTCTTTACATAAGAGAATAAAACCATATATAAATATTCACTTATAAAATTCACACATATAAGATAATATGACATTACAATTATTTCTCAGATTTATCTATCATAGATCCAACTATGCCTAGAACTATCTAGAAAGGCTAACTATGCACATACATAGATTTTGATGCACTTCATCACATGATCTAAAATTTAGCATAAATCAACTAGTAAAATTTTTAATAAACTCATATAATCATTTTATTCTCAAACCTTCACACCTATGAAATGTAACAACATAAAAATGCTTACTCAAATTTTCTTTCCATATGCAAATTTGGCTAAGTATGGGAAAACACTATCAAACTGCCTAGGAATCCAAATTTACACTTTCTTATATTTTGTTGCACTTGATCACATGACCTAAAAATTAGCACATAAAAACTAGGAACAATAATAAAAAAACTCATATGATCATTTTTTCCTCATACCTTCACACATTTGAAATATAACACCATCAAAATGCTTAATCATCTTTTCTTGCCACATTGTAAATTTGGCTAAGTATGGGAAAACATTGTCAAACTATCTGGGATCCCAAATTTACACTTGTATATATTTTATCATATTTAGTCACATGACCTAAGATTTATCACATAAAAATTAGGTAAAATTTCTATCATAACCATATGAAAAACTCCCCCTGATTCATCCACATGTGGTAATGGTGACATCATCAAATTGCCTACTCAAATTTTTTACCACTAGCCCAAAATGTCTAAATGAAAACAATGATCAACTAGATGAAATTGAATCATTTAAAAAATTTCTCAAAGATTATAAAATATCTTATGGAAATCTTTCACATACTTAAATCATCATATCCATCCCTAAACATCTTTAACCATGTAAACTTTGAAGATCAGCCAAGCCTTCTTCAAGCAAACTAGGACAAGCACATTGCACACTTTGTCATTGTCACGTAGAATATCAAGGCACTTCATCCACTCCAAAATACACCTCCATGGCACTTTTTGTCATTTGAAACATGAACCTATGGATGATCAATGGTACATGGAAGTTTGACATTAGGGTGTTAAGCATGAAGTCCTTGCACGGGGCATAAGAGTCTAAGGCATTAGGCACGAAAGTATTATCATGCAGATATGTGCATGAATATTAGTTATCTCATCATAATTATGGGAATGTCCCCAAGGTGTTTGACCATTATTATCCTTGGGATGAGCCTCCAGAGTAGGTTATATTCCTTTTATTCTAAGTGCACCTATTTGAAGATTAGTGTCTAGGCCTAAAGAGCAAAAAGGTAAACGACTGTTAATCTAAAATTAGGATATTTGAGAGGAAAGGGGAGGGAGAAGGTGAGAGATGTTAAAATTAAAAGGTGATGCACCTAAAATATATAGAGCACTCCTACTACTATAAATAGTGTTCAAACCTTTGAGAATAAGATAATATCACATAGTTTCTACTAAGTTACTCTAAATGCATAAGTGTTTCACATAAAGGCATGAGAGTGCAGCATGACACTGAGAGGGACAATAAATAGTCCATAGACAACATCAACACAAACCCAATTGGAAATAAAACATGACATATAAGTGAGTTCTAAGTTTAATGAGGAGGTGTTGGGAATAAATGATGATGAGAGGCACAAACATTACCCATAGACAAAGATCAACAGACATAAAATAGCACACAAATCATTATAATAGTGAAAAGAGGTAAAATTAATTCTATTATCATGCCAATATTATCCAATACAAGTGCTTAGAGAGGGAAAATTCTAGTATTGTGTGGCTACTAAAAATGTGTCAACCCTTTTATAATGAAATAATTAGGCTTTTATAGTAGATTAAGCTAGTTTTATAATTAATGCACCACTTGGGGGTGGAAAATGTAGTAATTAATCCTTTGTGGCACTATGGCCATGATTCTTGAAGTTTACTTGGTGATTTGATCTAGGGTCAGTGGAAAGATTACTTCTGGATCCACATGCATCAAGGAATGAAAGATCTCCCTCATAGAGTCAAAGAGTGATGTGCACTCAAGTCCTAAAGTTTGATATCTACTTCTACATTTAATTATTATGATAGAACCTCAATATTTTCTCAACCACCACCAACAATATTTATTATATCTAACATCTACTTGGCATGCGGCACTTCTTGACTAGTCTTGGATATGGCACTATAGGGCAATGTGTCACCTTGGTAGGCTCTCAAAGGATTCTCTTAGATTTTTAGGTAGGATCAGTGTGGACATAACACATGAAATACTAGCTCTTGTCTTGGGAAACTGAGAATATATTTTTAGGATGAGCGTCAAGCCAACATGTGGTAATGACAAAAATAAGGTTGCATCCTATGTAATAGAAGGGTGTAGATACAAAATCCTACGCATGAGTGCAAAAATAAATTAGATAAGTATAGATAGGTCCTTGAATAATATTATGCATGAAATTTGAAGGTCTTCAATGCATTCTTTGGGACTTATAACTACTCCTCAAACATTTCCTCTAATTTGGCCTTTTAGAACTCATGTGTCTTACATCCTTACACATGTGCACCTTTTTACTTATACACCACAAAATCCTACATGAAATCATGCATTGGGAACCTTTAGTGAGCATGAACCATCCTCTTACTCTTGCATAGACCTGCACCTCTATCTCATGCTTGAGCATAGATGAGAAGTTCTTGTGTACCTTTTACTTGAAGTGTTTGGGTTATCACAAGTAGATTATCTCTTCATAATCCTTGGGAAGCCTTACACCATCTAGGGGGTGATTTAGAAAGTCAACACTTCTATAAACCTATGTGGGTCACTTACCTACTAAGTAAGACTCTAGTGGCCTTTGAAGAAATCCTTTTGGTATAGACTCATTAAATTTACAACTTACTTGGCCTATACTTGAATAAATTGAATTGAGTACTAACCCCAACAAATCAAAATAAATAACAAAAAATTGATGTGTGAAACACATTTATAGGAAAACAAATCTAAACTAAGACTATATAATGTACACACAGGCATTTAGGGTAATACAATGTGAGCTAATCTAACTTACTATATAAAAACTAAAAATATAGGCCTTTTCCCTCTTGGGTCAAATAAAAACCTCTTAGGTCCTTTGTATTGTGTGCCTCCCTATTTCTAGCATGTGATGGAGGGAGGTGAGGTGGCATCTATTTGTTGTGAAAGAGGCATACCCTAGGTATTTTTGAAGAGCACTCAAGAGATTTTATTTGACTGGGCTCCCTTTTGATGAATGACTCCACCATGATACACATAAGTCTTTCCCCCAACTATCTAATGTCCTAAATGTCAAACCAATCCTTCTCAAATCTCTCATTACCTAGCTATGTTGTTTGCTCAGACTGACTCCTCTAGATCTTGAGAGGCTTGTGCATGATGCTTAGGTAGCTCATATAGTCAATGGGTTGTCTTTGTCAACCCATTATATCTTATATGAACTCCCTTATAAGGTGCTTAGGATAATTGACCTAAAGTCCATTTTTTACTGTAACCTCCCTTTCATCTTTGTGCTGCTTATTGGGAGATTGAGGCCAAAGCCTACCTATGATGTCTTCAAGGGGTGTGCAAGTGTATGTAAGGTCATTGAAGAGTCGATAGTCATCATTGAGTATGTTAAATATATAAACACTCAACCCTTGAGAATTTTCACCTAATGGGATGCTTCTTTCTTATACCCTAACCTATTTCATAAAGGTGCAACCCTTAATTTTGGCTAGATCATAGCCTGTTTATAGAGGGGCATAACTTTCATGAAATATTTAGAATAAATCATATATCTCCCCATCACTTATTAGTGTTAGTTGATTGATTTTGAGTTATTTGTGGTGTTCCTCTTGAAGTGTGTATTCCTCTTGAAGGCTATTCTCATCACTGAGGTCTTCCTCCATAATATCAAATGGTAACCCATCTACTTAAGAGAGATCTAGCTCAGACTCCTAGGTACATTCTATAATGGTATAAATTGGTCCCTCATCATTGTAAGCATTTTATTCCATATTAAATAGAAGTCCATCTATCTAAGAGAGTACCTCATCACCTCATGCTTGTGCACTTCCCTTTGGTGTAAGATGATTTTTTCATCCTTTTCACGTAGTAACTTTGAGACTTTTGGATTCATGGTGTAGTGAGGGCTGCCAATGATGATTTCCTCATTTTAATCACTTGAAGTATCATCTTCTTCATTCAAATGGTATTCACTTTCCTTCCATACAACTATTCCTCCTTTAAAAATGGAGATAGTGGGAGGGAAAGAGGTTTTAACTGGCATGGAAGAAGGTAATTATACAAGGTTGGGCATCACAAAGCCAGGATGCATGGTCTAAGAAGGATACCATGGCTATGCTTGAGGATCTTGAGGGAGGATGGATCCTTGAATTATCATGGGAATAGGCTCTTTTAAAGGAGTGGGATCTCTAAATCTTGGTAATTTAAAATCAAAATATTTTCTAGAAGGTACAAGGGGTTTACCTTGCCTAAAGCTAGGGACTTTGGACGTAGAAGTTCTATGTCCCATGGGTTCACTTGAAAGTGCAGGGGGAGCCTTTTTTAATCTAGGAAAGGAAATAGTAGAGGTGGTTGGTTGTGATTCAATTTTTTGCATTCATATAAGTAGCTGATGTATTTTCTCTTCCTTAACTATGATTTACCTAGACAAACATTTATTTTTAAATTTGTACTACTCTATCATCTCCTACTATCAAGTGTGATCTTGATGAGAAAGTTCCTCTTTTTACCTACCATAACCTTGATCTCTTTAAATCTCCCTTAGTTGTCTTTAAAAATCAAGATGTATATCACTGATGCTCTTTTGAGGTAGATTTGGAGGGTAGTAATGCTAATTGAGAGTGAGGTCACTTATACAGGGCTAATTAGAAGCATAAGTAGGTTACCACAGGGGATAAATCAAAGAAAGGTTACATGTGTTTTCCTAAACTTAGTATGAGAAAAAAGGAGGCATGAATGTATCATTTTCATGGAATGGGGGATAAAAATTCATATCTTTAAGCACTCAAGCTACTTAAACTAGTATATTTAGACATTTAGAGTTGCCAGGTACTGTATGGAGTGTCTTTAAAACTTGATAGGTAAGGGTAGATCTTATTCCTTAGATTTACTTCAACTTGGTCCCATTGGGCATGCCAACAACTATTATCATTTGAAACATCCACCCATGGATGCTCTATAGTTTGGGAAAGCTTGGTAGTGGGGCATTGAGTGTGAAGACCTTACACAGGGTGTAATAGTCTAAGGTATTGAGCATGGAAGTATTATCATGCATCTACATACATGAGCATTTATTATCTCATTAAAATGATGGGAACACCCCTAAGGGTAGATCTTATTCCTTAGGATGAGCCTCTGGAATAGGTTGGATTCCTTTTATTCTAAGTGCACTTAGTTTAAGACTAGTGCACATGCCTAAAGAGTATAAAGCTAAACTACCACTAATGTAAACCTAGGATCTTTGAGAAGAAAAGGGAGGGAGAAGGTAAAAGATGCTAAAAGTAAAAGGTGATGCACCCAGAATAGAAATAGCACTCCTATTATCATAAACATAGTGCAAACCTTTGAGAATAAAACAATATCACATAGTTTCTTCCAAGTCACTCAAAATTCATAAGTGTTTTGCATAAGGTGCATGAATATAGAAAAACACTGAGAGGGATGACAAATGTTCCACAAACAACATCAACATAGACTTGAGTGTGCATATAACATGACCTACAAGTGAGTTTTGAGTTTAATGAGGAGGTGTTGGGAATGGATGATAATGAGAGGGAAAAATAATACCTATAAACAAAGATCAACAAACATAAAATAACACACTGGTCATCAGAATAATGAAAAAAGGTGAATTTAATTCTCATTAGCATGTTAGTAGCCAATACAAGTGCTCAAAGAGGGAAAATTCTAGTAGAATGAGGCTACTAAAAATGTGTCAACCCTTTTACATTGAAAGAACCAAGATTTTATAGTATTTTAAGATAGTCTTACAATTAATGCACCACTTGAGGGTGATAGATGTAACATTTAATCCTTTGTGGTGTTGTAGCCATGCTTTTTGAAGTCTACTTAGTGATTGGATCTAGGTTTAGTGGCAAGATCACTTTTAGATCCACATGCATTAGGGAATAGAAGATCTCCCTAATAGAGTCAGAGAGTGATGTGCCCTCAAGTCCCAAATTCTAATAGCCACTTCTACATTTAATTATTCTAACAACACCTTGAGCTTTTCTCAACCACCTCCAATAATCTTCATTATATTTGATAGCTACTCAGCACATGGTACTTCCTAAATGGTCTTGAATGTGTAACTATGAGGACATGTGTCACCTTGGTGGGATATCAAAGGAGTCTCTTAGATTTTTACCTAGGATCAACATGGACATAACATGTGGAAGACTGGTGCTTGTCTTGGGAAACTAAGAATTTCTTTGTGTAAGATGAGCATTGAGCCATCACATAGCAATAATGAAAAGAAGGTTGTATCCTATGAAATAGAAGGGAATAGATGAAAGATCCTATACATGAGCATAAACCTACATTAGATAGGTGTAGGGAGGTCCTTGAATAAGATTTCACACAAAATATGGTCTTTGATATGTTCTTTGTGACCTGTAACTACTTTTTACATTTTTTCTCTACTTTTGCCTTTTAGAACTTAGGGTCCTACATCTTTACACATGTACACATTTTAAATTACATGCCACAAAATCCTACACATAATCATGCATTTGGAACATTTAGTGATCACGAACCATCCTCTTACTCTTTCATAGACCTACACCTCTATCTTGGATTTAAACATAGATAGGAAGCACCTACACACATTTTACTTGAAGTGCTTAGGTCATCACAAGTGTGTTATCTCTTCATAATCCTTGGGAATCCTTACACTAACCAAGAGGTGAATTATAAAGTCAACAACACCATTATGACATCATTAACAACTCTCCAATAATCTCCCCCTTTATCATTGATGTCAACACCCATCAATATACAACTCACCTTTCTTCTCCCTTCAAACACTCTCATAATAGGAACTTTTTCCCCCTTTGACACAATGACAAAGTGGGAACCAACTAATCTTGAGGACTTAAAAATAATACCAATAAGAGAGGACCATCTTATAAAGATGAAACAAACTCCCCCTTACCTTGATCCTACCTCTTCTTTGCCTTGACAACTTCCTCTTACTCCATGCCAACACTCACTTTAACCAAGCACTGTAACCAATGAAGAAATAACACACAAAAATACTAAAATTTAGTGTAAATTACCAATAAATATTTGAGGGACTCCCCCTAATATTTTTGAACAATTTCACATCTTTTAGCATCTTCAAATCTTCATATACCATGGAGAATCATTACATAAGCTTACCAGCCTCTTCTCTCAATCCACCTCAAGGACCACCAAAAAAACTTCATGCCACTCATAAAATAGGAAACATGCACTAAATCAACCTGATAACTCACCTTGAAATACTCATGCCTTGTTCTTTTGGAGAATTTGATCAAAAATCACTCTTCTTCACACTATGCCTATCTAGCCTCCTTGTAGCCCTACCTAGAACTTGTAGAGCCCAAAAATTTATGTAGACATAGATTTTATACCTAAAACTTCATATCTCAAGCACTCTCATATTCCCTCTCAATCACACTAATTTACAACAACTAGCTCATCCTCTACATAATACTTCCTTCAAAAACCAACTTGCCAATTAAGCCTTTATTTTGACAAAAACATGAATAATATGAAAAAAACAAACCTTAAACTCTTTGTGAAACATTATTTGACAACCCATTTGTCCCATTAAACCTATTAAAAAGCCTTAGACTTCAAAAAACAAGGCAAGCCACTTTTCTACCATAGCCCAAAACCCTAGAATCTCAAAACACATAGGGTCAACAAACCTCCTTCTGGTTAATGCACACCACAAAAAATTCTTACACACCTGGAGATACACATCATACACTTCTAGACCAATATTTGAGATTCCACACCTTTTGGAACCCATACATCCTATAACCCATTTTAGGCCTATTTATCCTTAAGCCAAAAACTAAGAAAAATTAAGAGCACTCAAAAATCTTCAATTAGCACAGACAAGATCATCAAGACACAAAATTATATGGAACACATCATAAATAAGTGTATAGATCTTTCTAATCATCAAACTCTTCTTGACATTTCATCAATCTCATTATGCCATTTGAAAACATCCATTCTGACCTTATACAAAATCTCCTTTACAAACCTCTAGATAGGCTCATGAACTTGATGTTCCTCTTAAATAATGACCTTCTATGTACTAATTTTTCATTATGATCTTTAGCACATAAAATTTCTTCTCCACAAGAAATATGTCTCCTAAGAAACATAGGTAGAGACACCCTACTTCACAATGTCCTAGAACAATGTGAAACTAGGAGTTGCCCACAACTCCTCATATTCCTTTTCCTCCTTAGTCATATGATGCTTATAGTTTTTACTCTTATTTTTAGGCTTAATAGAAGCAACATGTTCATCTAATACAACATTATCCTTCTCTTATATAATTGGATTAATAATACATGGAGAAAACATAGATTCATGACATACCTTTTCATCTATAAAATCTTCCTTGTAGCTTGGAACCTCATCACTAGGTATTGAAAATTGATGTTATTTGAATTATACTTACTCAAAAACAATAAGATGTTCACTTTAATCCATACACACTTCATAACTAGCCTCAACTATCATCGTGGTCTTCTCGTTGAGCTTGGTCTCTTCATTCTCAATATGAGCAGACAATGAGACCCCTTGGCACTTTTCAACTACTGTAGTATTCTCCACCATAGAAAATAGATTACTTGGACCTATAGACCCATCATGACTCATACTTACCACTTTTAGCTTCCATGAGTTGACTTTCATTCTTATTTACACTCTAGGAGCCTAATTAAACCTATTCTAACTTGTAGACCTTTGCTTGCAAAATCTACCAATGTGACCTCTCTATTCACAATTGTAGAAAATCATACTCCTTGATAAAAACCTAGTTTGTCTTACCTTGTTTAGATAGAAAATTGTAACGTGTCCTATGTCATGATAAATGAAACAACCTCCTCTTTTTGAAGAGGACTCACCTTATCTAACCTTATGTGGACAAGTGTTTTCAAAGTGTCCCACATCAAGACATTTGAAGCACTTAATTTTTTTCACACCTTTTGAATGATGACCCCCATCATAGTTCCATGCAAACTCATTTCTAACAGGTCTCTTGCATTATCTAGCTCTATGCCCAAACTGATTACATGTGTAATAGTAACCATTAAAATTTTCAAACCTCATGGCATTTAGTTGTTTGATCAGATTTATCTTTATTCTCCAAACACCTATATTTCTTATTTGATGATTTGTATTCAAAGTATGATTGTCCTTGTTCACAATAGTCTTCATCTTATCTTTAGTTGTATTCTCTAGTTCTTTTGTGTATCCAAGACTAGTTTTATCACTTTCATGCTTTTTATCACTCAAAATATTGTCTAGATCACTTGAGTTCTTTTCAATTCTCATAAATGACTTTACCTTACTAGATGTCTTCTCTAACTCAGATTTCAATGACTCATTTTCAATTAGATATCTTGAACATTCATCTATTTTAGCTTTTAGGCTTGTATATGATATTTCTAATTGAAAAATAAGATGCTTGACCATATCTTCATTCTCCTTGGTGTCTTAATTCATTATTTATTAATACACACTAAATTTTTAATCATAGTCTTTGAGTTGATACTTCCTCTTCTTATTAATCTTTTTCTCAATCTTCAGTTCTTCAAGAGCATTTGTCAATGCAGTCTCATAGTCCACCTCATGTTCATCATCATATGAATTACTCTAAATAGACTCCTTTTGATGTGATAAACTTCTTTCCTTAGCCATTAATAGGGATTCATATTCAACATGACCATCATCTTCATGATCATACTCCGATTCATTATCTTCACTCTCATCTAATGAGCTACAATCTTCTTTGATGTAGAGACTCTTTTTGTTATTGAAGGACTTCTTGTTGTTATATTTTTTTAATCCTTTCTTCTTTTATGTCTTCTTGACATCATCTTGGCCTTCACCATGATCTTCATCATAATTATTCCCATGCTTAAATGGGTACTTATGAGTAAAATGTCCTATCTCTCCATAATTGAAATATTTAAAGGGTAGTTTACGATTATACTTTATTAAGATTGTTTTTAATTTCTTTGTACATAAAGCAATTAGTTCATCTTCATCAATATCATAAATTTCATCCTCCTTGGGTTTATTACCTTGGAACTTCTTATTTGGCTTCATTTCTATCTTGAATGTTGCTTCCTTCTTTGGTGGTATATGATCATTTACTCTCATCTCATAGGCAGTAAGGGTTCCATGCAATTGATCCATCTTTAATTGAGTAAGATCATGACTTTATTCTATAGTAGATGCTTTTGGATCAAAATTAAGATATAGAGACCTTAATACTTTTTGAAATATAGTAGCCTCTTCAAGGTTCTCTCAAATACTTCTGATGATATTCACAATCTCATGAACTCTCTACATAAAGGATGACATAGAATCTTCTTCCTTCATCTTGAGACTTTCAAATTGCCTTTTATGAGTCTAAAACTTAGCAATATTTACCTTTGAATCTCCTTCATAAATGATCAAAATTTGATCCCATATCTCTTTATCAAATTTACAATGGATTACCTTGGTGAACTCAGTCTCTGTAACACCACAAGTGATGGCATTCATTGCCTTAGAATTATTCTCAAACAGCTTCTTATTTGTAACACTATATGGAAGAGTAGTAGGTGCAACATAACCATCCATAAAAAAATTCCATACATCAAACCCTAGGGACATAATGTAAGTCCTCATCCTTGTACTCCAATAAGCATAATTAGATACATTGAACATCAGTGCTTGATTACTAGAGAAACCTCTTTGATGACTACTAATATTGTATCTTTGATTACCTTCAAGTTCTCAAGCCTTTACCAATGGACCTATTTTGGTACAAATTATTAGAGGTACAATCACTAAAAATGGGGTGAATAAGTGAGCCTAGATATTCCAATTTCAATTCTAATCCTTTCAAAACTCTTAATCAATTACCACAAGCATTCATGAATCATACACATCATTCATAACAATGAACAACAGAGATAATGCACATAACACATAGAATATGTGGGAAACCCTCTTGGGGGAGAAAACCCACTAGAAGTTATAATTGGAATACTATCCTATAATAACAAGAACCAATTTAGACTAGCTATAACTGATCAAGGAATTACCATCCCTAATTTAGTCAGACTAAAATCCCACAAGGTGCTACACCCCCTATCTAGCTGAGCTACCACAACAACTAGATATTTAGCAAGTTTCACCTTGTAAAGAGGCTACAACCCCATATATGTTGAGATAACAAAATAAAACCTATGAACATAACATCTCTTATAACACTAATTTCTAACCAATATGATGGAGATAAAAATTATATCAACTCTCTTCAACTCTGCACACTCAATGCATCTAAAAGCATCCTTTTAGATCACTCTAGACCTCTTCACTCATAAAAAAACATATAAGATCACTATTATACCATCATAAACATGACCCATAGGTCATACACATATTCCTCAATCTACTCTCCTCATCAACTCATCCACTAGGCACTCTACCTCTCCTTCACTTCATAACTCTCACATACAATCTTCTCACACAAGTATAAAAACCATCACATTTAGTTTCATTATTTATAGAGAATTCAATATCATCACCATCTTGGTCAGCCTATAGGTATGAATTAACCCTTAAAGCATATATCACATCAAGACACATCTCAATACAATCCACATAGGTCATCCATATAACCCATGGGTCACCTTCAAATAGCTACACCTATCAAATAGGCCCTTGTAAGCCTTATATGTCACATGGAGACCCATTCACCCATTTAGTACTTCATCAATCAAAAAAACATAGGACCACTTATAGTTACATAGGTCCACTCCACATGACCCATTTAACATCCTCAAATTCTTAGAGTCATCATTGTACTCTTCTTTTCAATCTCAATCATCTCAAACAATAGGCTTGTTTATAAGGACACCATGATCAAACACACAATCAACTTCTTAAGCATTTTGATACTCAAGATAGATTGATCACACCTCTAAAATCCATAGAGATGATCCTTATGGAGTTTAAAACATGATCCAATATCTAATTCATCATGAGACATCCAAATAATAATAAAATAAGCTCAAATTTACTTCTTAGGTTACTTTCAAAACATAGACAAACACACAAACAACTTTGGAGATAAATATCTTTGATTTTACATAAATTAAAACCTTGTAACTAGGTTAATTAGATTCACCATGGAGTCCTCTTCAAATTTTATTTTTGTATTGTCTTCTAATTTGTCCTAGATCAAAATTTATGGATAAAATATAGAGCATTAGTTTTTCCCTTTTAAAAATTCAAATATTGAAATGCCAATGGTCGCAGTTAAACCTTGGACACTATGTTATCATTTCATGTCCTTGTTGCTTAGATAAATAACACACCATCAATATTATTATAAGGAAATCAACCTTTAACAATGTTAAACTTTGAATAGGTTGACTATTTTGACTCTACTCATACCATCGATCTTAATCACATGTTTAAATGTGAACTGATAGATCCTTATCTTTTACCTTTGCTCAACATTAAATAATGTGCACTTATTACCATCTTTCTCAACATGCACCATTAGATCAAACTTATATTATCACCTATACACTTTTTTATCTTCATTTGGTCCTAATATTTATCTCTTGAAAAATCAAGTATGGGGAAGATTGTTATATGCCTTGAAGGCTAACTTTGGACCATCATAACTTTTTCTTTGCTTACTCACATGTTCTCAAATTTGAACCATATGATCTCCTTACATAGGAGAATAAAACCATTCATCAATATGATCCTATAACCCTCACATGTTTGAGATATAATTACATTAAAATACCTCCTTATATTTATCTATCATAGAGCCAACTATGCCTAGAATTGTTTGGAAATGCCAACTTTGCACATGCATATCTTTTGATGCACTTCATCATGTGATCTAAAATTTAGCACAAATAAACTAGGCACAAAATTGAATATATATATATATATATATATATATATATATATATATATATATATATATATATATATATATATATATATATATGTGATAATTTTCTCCCTACACCTTCACACATGTAAAATATAACACCATAAAAATGCTTACTCAGCTTTTCTTGCCATATGCAAATTTGTCTAAGTATGGGAAAACACTGTCAAACTGCTTGGGAACCCAAATTTACACTTACATATCTTTTGTCTCACTTCATTACATGACCTAAAAATTAACACATAACAAATAAGAATAATAATTAATAAACCCATATGATCATTTTCTCCTCACACCTTCACACATGATAAATATAACACCATCAAAATGCTTACTTGACTTTTCTTACCACATTATAAATTTGGCTAAGTATGGAAAAAACACTATCAAACTGCCTGGGAGCCCAAATTTTCACTTGTATATCTTTTGCCATGATTAGTTGTATGACCTAATATTTATTACATTTCAACTAGGTACAAATTTTATCACAACTATATGACCAATTCCCCTTGACTCATCCACATGTGGTAATGGTGATGTCAGCAAACTACCTACTCAAATTTTTTACCACTAGACCCAAAATGTCTAAATGAAAATAATGGTCAACCAAATGAAATGCAATCATTTATACAAGCACTAAAATATTATAAAACATATTAGGGACCTCTTACACATCTTTAAACCATCATATTCATCTCTAAGTATTCTTAACCATGCAAACTCTGAAGATCAACCAAGCCTTCTTCAAGCACACTAGGATAAGCACATTACACACTTTATCATTATCACTTATACTATCAAGTCATTTCATCCACTCATTAGGACATGTCCATGACACTATTATGACATAATTGATAACTCTCAAATAAATACAATTATAAAAGGTACTAAAGAGTCAAACACATAACTAATTTGATTGTGAATAAAATATAATCAGGTGAACAATGTAATTTCAAAGTTGATCAGCCATTAATATAGATGAAAAATATAATGAATAATATTGACTAAAAATGATGATATCAAATATCCATAATTATTCCAATACTAACACAACTCAATAAAGCTGACAAATCAAGAATTTGAAAACATCTAGTGAATTAGTGATTGAACAAAAGTCAAAACTGACTAAACATCAATCAATAATGAATTCAAACTTAAAATGATAAACACTTAGCATTTTAATTAACTAAATAAAATTAATCAATCAACGAAACTGTCAAGCTCAATTTACTAATAGAATTTACTATTTCAATTTCATCCATGTTATTTCTCCACATTTTTCCACTACTTAGGTTTGAACACAACTTAGCTCAAGTACATATCCCTATAGTCATATTATACCATCATTAGTATCTAAAAGTTTAAAAATATTAAATGCAATATCATCATTTAAATAATACATCTAAACTAAATAGTAAATCAATAACTCATTAAGTATAAATATATAATGTTGTAATGAAAAATATATCAATAATTATCTCAACAATAATTATAATGGATCAACATAGATCTCGTAAATGTATCACAACATTAAACCAAAAAACTATGTCTTGAATAGTTTATAACTAAACTATATCACTAAATGAAATAAATGGAGGTCAAATAGGGTCATGGCAATCCATTACATGCATTTTAGGTGGGGGATTTTGGTTTTTCACACCTCCATTATTATTTTGATGTTGTTATTTTTTTCAACTTGGTTATCATTATTACTTACAACATTTATCTTTTTATTTTGGTCTATTACACCATCTATTTTACATTATGGTTTTGGTTCAATACTTTAGCACCCTACAACATTTATCTTTTTATTATGGTTTTGATTTATGTTTTGGTATCCCCCACTTTTTTATTAGGGGTGAAAATTATATGATTGGATCCATAGGTCCTATAATCATTATCTATAGTTATTTGATCTATCCTTATGGTGATTTCAAGTTCTTCATCAGACCTATATGGAAACTTTTGGACATCTTCCCTTATTTCTTTATTAAGAGAGTGTAATAAGAGATAACATAATTATCTTTTGTCCATGTGAGGAGCACTAGTGGAAGATTAGATTACTTTCTTCCATACTGAGATAGAATGGGTATAAAACTCAATATATTCTTGTTTGATATGCAATAACTCCCATATATTAATTTAAAGTAATTTTTTCATATCAAATATTTTCACAAATTCATCCATGAGTTGGTAGAAGGATTGGATGGAATCCTTGAGAAGGTGATAATACCAGTCTAAATTAATTCATTCTAAAGTTTTTATAATTATTCTAGAGACCACCCATCCCAGTTTAGAATCTCTATAATGGTTGTGGCATATGCCTTAACATGTGCATTTATATCTCTCTCCCCCTTATATTTAGGGAGTTCGTGCAAGGTTCATGGTAGAAGGACTCCTCATAGGTTTTAATTAATGGGTTCCATAAAGTATTATATATAAGTCCCCATGGTTTCAAAATCCACAAAATGTGTGTTATGTTATGCTTGATGGAGAGGAGTAGGGTAATAAGTGAGAACAAAAATTATAGATGGAAAATATGTGGGTTGAGAATGTCAGGAATCTAGAACAACAAACATGCTCTGATCCCACTTGTCAGGATGCGAAATTGGAAACATACAATTGATTACCAAACTTCAAGCAACTTAAATATGCGGAAATAAACCAGATTCACCAAGTAACTAGAATTCAGAATAACACAGCATATGAGAGACAATACACAACTTGTATTAACACTTTATACAGAAAATAATACAATAAAGAAGATGCCACTTCTTCTCCACCACCTTACAGAGGTTTCCCACACCTCAAGTGAATAGTACTTCTTCTCCCCAAAGCTCTCCCTCTCACAGGTCTCAACACCCAACTCAAATACAGAGTTGGTGTTCACCTCCCATGCTCCACGCACACCACAAGCACTCCACATGCTCCACAAGTACTCAAGGTACTTCAAGTAGATCTCCCATGAATCTGCAACAACCTACAATTCAACAGACCATACTTATAGAAGGAACTCCCTTGCCTTCCTCTCTGCTCTATCCGAGTACACACCTGTACTCCAAGTAGATCTTGCCTGATACTGCTCCCTATTGTGTTGTTGTCTATATGACCTTGCACACCTGCAAATCAAACAACGGTTCTGCTCACCTGTGAACCTCGACCTTGCACACACATACACCTGCAGATCAACGATCTTACTTACCATGTAGATCTCCTATATAGGCCATGCAACTGTGACCAAGATCCTACACTCCTGAAGAACCCAGCTGGCTCTCCAATCTAGCACCAACACACCTGGTACTGTGGCACTAGGAGGAACGCACCATTGCTCTACCTCACACACAGAAGGAGCTTATAATTATGCTCTCTTACTCCCTAGCACACTTTTCCAATACAACCATGAGTCTATTATATAGATCTCATCCAAACAATAATTAGACATCTAATTACAATAATTAGATCCGCAGCTATGAGTCTAAAATTAGATCTCTTCATGCAAACACTTGGTTCGTTAGCTAACTGCCCGTAAATAGCTCGCAGTCGAACCACACAGGCGACCGACATTGGTCCCTATCTACCTGGAGGTGACCGACGTCAGCCGATATATGACCGATGTCGGTTGCTTCCCTGTGCTATCCTGCCGACGTCGGCTGATCAGACCGACCCCAACTTCTCTGCAACTCAGTAACCTTCAGCAACCTCCTCTCCTGTTTGCATCAGTGAAGCTTTTAGCTCCACAATCCTAACAATCTCCCACTTGGAGATAAACAGCTGCACTGTACCTGTACCTATACTCTATCTAATCTGTTTCCTAGTTTGTATCCCTCTTCAAGCTCCCACCTGAAGACAACCCACCAAACAACCTGTGATGTACCTCCTGTCATTCGAGTACCTGCCACATCCGAACCTACAACACCTGTAGTGAAGTCCTGACCCTGCATAGCAACACCTGTTGCTGGTCCCTCTCAGAAAACCTGAGAACCCACTTCCCCGAATTGGCTCCTAACTCTGACAGCTCCCACTGCATGGGAATACTCAGGTCTATACCAGACCTCATGTGATTTCGGACACTGTACCTATCCAGCCCTTAGTGTGCTCCGGTTCTGCATCCCGAACCTCGCCAACACCTGATTCACATCAGCTCCCACTCGAGACAAAATCAACCTATGATCTCCATGCCTCCCATGTCAAAGAATTTTGCTGCTCAAAACACCCCCCTGACATGCCACTGAACTAATCTTACCCTTAGCTCAGAAAACCCTGTATGTACTAACCTGCTATAGCAAAACATACCGTCCACATACAGTAACAAAATGATGTCATGACCATCATCCTCCTGGTAATTCAAACCACAGTAGTTACCCTGACATCGACTGAAGCCATGCTTCATCCTCCACCTGTCAAAACCTGTACCACTGTCCTGCAGCTTCCTCAAGACCATATACCTGGTCTTCTGTCTCACGTATCCGTTCTCTCTATTCTTCTACTAAGGCATCCATTCGTCTCTGTGCTTTCATCCAGCTGGCAAACCTACCAAAACACTCGTCTGGTTCTGCTCTAAGGAATCACATCCTCATCCATGCCAAGCTCACACCTGTTTCCTGGATCCTTCCTGCTATACAATCAACAAGTATGAAGAAGAGGAACACGAATTTGAGGGCCTACTTATGCCTTCAGTCCTCCATATGGGTGTTTGAGACTCCTTGACAACATGCTGTCCACCCAAAATTCGTTACAGTGACCGACCTCGGTCACTCCACAGTCTGCATCTGACCGACGTTAGTTCCATGCGTCTGTACCTGACTACCAACCTGCCAGCGCTGGTGTCCCTATTGCCGATGTCAGTCCTCCTGACCGACATCGGTCTTACATACTGCCGACGTCGGTCCCATGACCGACATCGGTCTTACTCTGCCTGACATCACTGGCTTCGGTCTGCACTTGACCGACATCGGCACCTGTCTGTTCGACGCCGGTTCCTCCTGACCGACATCGGTGTCTGTGTTCGCCTATGAGTGATGACTTTTTACCCGCGAGCTCCTTTGGATCAAAACACATGTCCAAACTGCTCTGCTCAGATGTATCTAGCCTCATCCACTAAACTCTGTCCGCCATCTCCTCCAAGAACACCAAGGCTTTCCAGTTCTTAAGCCTGTCAAATATATCTGTCTTTCACTTAAGAACATGCATCTCCTTCCTGTTCATGTGACCAAGCCTACAAAGCCACGTCTCTGCAATAGAAGAAGAATCAATAATATAAACAAGTAGATAAAGTATACCTATTTTCTTACCACCAGCTAATTCAAGTGCTACTGCTGTGAGAGTTCTTGTGCATCTCTCATCACCCAATCTTTCTAAAGAAATTAGCTAAATCTCCAAACCTGGGACCTGCATGACCTTCATCAACACCTGTGTGTTGGCCGCCTGCAATTTCAGCTTCACTTCCCCTTTGCCAATTCTTTGGCAAGGCTTACCAGCTCCTCTACCTGGGGCTGCATGGAAAGAGGCAACTGAATCTTTTATCCAAGATTCAACTTTATCCAAGAAACCTACAAACACATCCTGTGCAACAACTCCTGCTACATCTATATCTTCAGTTTCTTCATGTTGATCTGTTACCAACCAACAATGTTCTTTTACCTGCTCTTTCTTTCCATCGGACCGTGAGTAACCGTCTGTGCTTTTCAACTCCTCCATTCTTAGCTTACTTTGATCTACCGTTGCTCTACTCCCACTCAATCAGAAACCCCTGAGAGTGCCCTGTAATCAAAACACAACCTGCTTCCTGCAACCTTAGCTCTGATACCACTTGTCAGGAATCTAGAACAACAAACATGCTCTAATCCCACTTGTCAAGATGCGAAGCCGGAAACATACAATTGATTACCAAACTTCAAGCAACTTAAATATGCGGAAATAAACCAGATTCACCAAGTAACTAGAATTTAGAATAACACAGCATATGAGAGACAATACACAACTTGTATTAACACTTTATACAGAAAAGAATACAATAAAGAAGATGCCACTTCTTCTCCACCACCTTACAGAGGTTTCCCACACCTCAAGTGAACAGTACTTCTTCTCCCCAAAGCTCTCCCTCTCACAGGTCTCAACACCCAACTCAAATACAGAGTTGGTGTTCACCTCCCATGCTCCATGCACACCACAAGCACTCCACGTGCTCCACAAGTACTCAAGGTACTTCAAGTAGATCTCCCATGAATCTGCAACAACCTGCAATTCAATAGACCATACTTATGGAAGGAACTCCCTTGCCTTCCTCTCTGCTCTATCCGAGTACACACCTGTACTCCAAGTAGATCCTGCCTGATACTGCTCCCTGTTGTGTTGTTGTCTATATGACCTTGCACACCTGCAAATCAAACAACGGTTCTGCTCACCTATGAACCTCGACCTTGCACACACATACACCTGTAGATCAACGATCTTACTTACCATGTAGATCTCCTATATAGGCCATGCAACTGTGACCAAGATCCTACACTCTTGAAGAACCCAGCTGGCTCTCCAATCCAGCACCAACACACCTGGTACTGTGGCACTAAGAGGAACGCACCATTGCTCTACCTCACACATAGAAGGAGCTTATAATTATGCTCTCTTACTCCCTATCACACTTTTCCAATACAACCATGAGTCTATTATATAGATCTCATCCAAACAATAATTAGACATCTAATTACAATAATTAGATCCGCAGCTATGAATCTAAAATTAGATCTCTTCATGCAAACACTTGGTTCGTTAGTTAACTGCCCGTAAATAGCTCGCAGTCAAACCACATAGGCGACCGACGTTGGTCCCTGTCTGCCTGGAGGTGACCGATGTCGGCCGATATATGACTGACGTCGGTTGCTTCCCTGTGCTATCCTACTGACGTCGGCTGATCAGACCGACCCCAACTTCTCTGCAACTCAGCAACCTCCTCTCCTGTTTGCATCAGTGAAGCTTTTAGCTCCACAATCCTAACAGAGAATATGTAGAATAATAGGTTGAAAAGTAGTTATATGACTAAGTGGATTTTAAAAACATAGGATAGTAGGGAGGTAATGAGTTGTAAAGGGGCACATAAATTAGAATTTATGATGTTAGAGTATATGTGGGTGGTGTATTATTTGACACGTATTTTTTATCATGATGGGTGGTGGTGGATTGTCACCACATTATTTGGAGGAGGATATGAGGAATAACCTCCAATGGTAACTTGGATATGAGGTTTATAATATGGGGGGAGTGTTTGATGTCACTATATTAGGAACCTCATAAATAAAGATGACCTTAGTGTTTTAGCTCAATATGTATCCATTTGGAAATGGATTAGGTTGGTACTATAGTAGTTGATAATGTACTGCTAAGATAGGAATAGAGGAGGAATAACCTTGATTATTGAGGTTTGAGATCACCCCTTGATTTAAAGAACCAATTTGGACAAAAGTTTGGTTACTATATAAATATTTAATGTAACCCACAAATGTGAATATGAGTTCATGTGGCATAGCATAGGTGTTAGATTTTGGATCCTCTCTTGGTCTAGGTTTTGGGGTTGATAAGGACAAGGTATTAAAACACTTGGTCTATGTTATGTTCTGGAATTGGGTGAAGCTAGATTGGATAACTCTAGAAATTTGGCTTACTCTATCAAGTTAATTTTTATCAAACACTATCATCCATGAATTAAATTAAATAATATGAGACTAGACCTGAGGATAAAAGGAAAATAATTAGATATATAATTTGTTGGCTTGGTGGGCTAGAAGATGGATCTATCTCGCTAATTAGCCTTTTATTGGCTGGGTTTACTCATTAATTATGTCTAAATTAACTAATAATAGGGTTTTTAAGATTATTATATCAAATTAATTATAAACTAGACTCAGATTCTATATCACTTTAGATGTTACTTGACAGTATAGGGGTTGGCACTTTGGAAAACATTCCTACTCTACGCAAATGAGATTATTCTGGAAGAGTTATTCAAGAGTGAGGCAAACATTTATTTTTAAGTTTGAGAGTGATGTTCTCTTTATTTAGGATTTCTATTTTAGTTAATGTATGATCATGATTTTAAAATGTGTACTTACAATTTTAGAATTAATTGTTGTGTTTAGCAAGGATTTTTTGGGCTTGTTTGTATTTGAGCAAGTATTTTTAAAATAAAAATAAAAATAAAACTACACTACTGATATAAATTAAATTATTGAAACCAAATAAATTAAAAACCTTTTTTGGTGTTATTTAAATATATATGCATGAAATGCTAATCAAAATTGCATTTAAACTAATCAATGCAATGTGTTGATTATTTTTTTTTTCTGATTTAAAGAGTGTAAAAATTTATCTACATTTACTAGAATTAGTGTTTTTGTTTTTATGATTTTATATTGATGGAATGATAATATAATTTTTAATTTGAATTCTAAATATTAAAATAAAAAATAAACCTATAACTCAAATTTTCAATTTGTGTAATGTATTTTTTGAATTTTAAGATCTCGTTTGTATATGCAAAGCTAAATGCAAGTTTTTAGATTTTGGTTGTTGTAAATATTGTATGAAATTAAATTTATGTAAAAATAAATTAATTTTAATTAATTAATTATAATTATTTATGAATTTTAATGGCTTTACTTAACATGCAAATAGATAAAATAATTATAAAGGCAAGTTTTATTTTTGGGTTTTTCTAGTTTTATTTACAAGTTGCTCTTTTGTGTTGTGTTTGAGATTTTTATGTGTTAGAAAATTAAATTTTAAAATTATTTTTGTTTGTAACTAAATTAAAATCTTACCTATCAGCCTTTTATATAATATTCAATCTATCATTCCTTAATATCTACTATGTATGGATGCAACTACAAAAGATCTTGATGAATTTTCAATACAAAGAGAGACGGGAGAGATGAATTTTTTTAATGATATTTTTGAAAAAATATTTTTTTGAATGCAAACTATTATAATAAAATAATAAATATAATATATCAAACAAACATTTAACTAAATAAATAATACTAGAATCTCTAACCAAGCCAAAGCAGAGGATAGATAGAGAAGAAGAGTTTGGTGGAATTATTCAATCCTCAGGTAGCTAGTTTTATATATATTAATTAATGAGTGGCCCAAAAATTATCTAAAAATATGGAATATAAATAATATATAATAACAATCACAAATTAAAAAAAGATACAATTTAACATTGGTTAGTTTCTCACAAATGACAAAGTACTAGGCTGCAAGCTCATGGGTTTATTTCTCCAACTTGTATGGGTGACCAAAATATTACTAAGAAACTTGGGATGAGTTATTAAAAAATAATATAATGTATAATATGTATCTATAAAACCTATATTATCCAATATATAAATCAGTTTTTGATATATAATTCAAGTATAATGGAGTTACTTGTAAGGAAGGAAATGAGTGTGCATGTAAAATTTAATTGGAGCTTGACAAGGATCTTATTGGATTTAACTTGAATGTAGATAAAATTAACTTGAATGTGATTAAGAATGTATTATATCATTATAAATATGAATTTAAGATAAAAATATAAATAATGTGATCAATATCATGTAGAATGTGTAAAAATGTGTATTTCTAGAGCAAGTTACAAAACATGCAAAAGTGGAAAAAACCATTATTCTATGTATGAAACAATTACAAAACCATTGTGGTATTTAACAAAACCATAGGAGTATTTTTTACAACTCCCTAATAGTTTTTATAACTACTAAAGCGGTGGCATGAATAGTTTAGGAGGATATGTAAAACACTATAGTGGTTGTTCCAGAGTTCCCAAAGGCTTAATATTAAAAGGAAAAAACTTATAAAATGAAACTTTGACAAATTTACAAGGCAAAATAAGAATTCAAAAGGTAAAAAATTGGGATAATACTAAGCCTAACCATGTTTTATTAGATATCCTTACATCTTCATCATATGTTAGAAATGTTGCACATGCAAAATTTGGGTGTGTATAGCAAGAAGAAGTTAAAGCTATATTTTGATCAGTAGGATAGGTTTGAATATGCATATAATCTCAAGGATTAGAATCACCTATAATGATTTTTTTGGTAAGGATTTTACTTAGGTGTTCTTCATAAATTGATGAGTTGACATAATATGGTTGAATGTTAGTTGAGGTTTGATGACTTATTCATCTAAAGCCTTCCAAGGATGGGTTAGAGGGTGGGTAGAAATCAATGAAACCATGCTCATTATTTATTTATTTTTAGTGGGGATTGATAAATATGGGGAAATTATGAAATTTATTTTCATCCATGGCATAAATGTCATCAATGGGAATATTTAATATTATGCTAGGGTCTTCACTTTGATTCTAATCACCATCATAGATGGGGAAATTTTGATATTGATTTTCAACCATGTGAGAAGTGGAAAAAGTGATATCATTAGGATCCTCATAGGGATAATCATAAATTGGAGGACCGTGTTAACAATATTCATTCTCATTATAGGTATCATCATTAGATCTTCAACCTAGTAATAAGGATCACCATGAGTGGTAATATCATCATGCGTAGGATCTTTTATCATAGTAAATGGATTAGATTAATTTTACCATGAGGAGTTGCCTTCAATGGTGGTTATATAAGGTATAAAGGAGTGACCCATGTAAAATAATAATGGGTTGACACTTGTCAAAAGGATATTAAGAGGATATGTCATGATGAAAATATGAGATGGAAAGATAAAAAAAGAAGGAATAACGTAAAAAATAGTAAGATGGTATTAGCCTAACCAGTGTAGTAGAAAACTAAAGTGAGAAACAAAAATCTATATCATGTTAGGTGATATAATGTTATTAAAAAAATAAACTATATTACGCTATCTAATACAATTGGAAAAGACACAATACTCTATCGAGTTGATCGATACAGTGGGTAAAGACACAAAATTATATCATGTTGGTCAATATAGTTACCAAAGACATAAAATTATATCAAGTTGGATAATACATTTGGTTAGAATCTTCACTAAAATGTATGATGATAGTGAAGAAGATGTTAATAATCAAAAATGAAAAATGTGAAGATGATCCAACTAGAGGTGGGATAATATTCATGTCAAATTCACTAGAATGTAAGTATCGGCTAGGATGAACTTTAAGTATCCTCTTTATTTCAATATACTAGGACTCAAATAAGGTCATAAAAATAGAGCCTATGTATACTTGGACAATTGGGTAATAACCTAGAATAACTGTATACCTAGTAAAGGGTAATCTACTTTCAAAATTAAAGAGTAAATGGTTCCAAATACTAATCCTATGACATGGGTTATATCTCTCATTTGAGCTCAATAATAAATAAGTAATGGTGCAAGTAAAGTAAAAGGTTGTGAAGGTGAAATTAAAGTAAATATGTGTAAGGGTGTAAGTAAATTAAATGGTTGTAAGTGGTTATAAATATGGTACAAACTAAATAGAAGGTAAGGTGAAATAGTTAACCAAATGGGGGTATATAGAACCTAAGGTGATAAATGGCATGCCTAAAAACCCCTATAACTATTCCAAAAAAATTACTTAGAATGTTATATTTTTCAATATGTGATGATGACATCTATTGATTTTATACATTATACTTACTTATTCTATGTATGGTTTGTTATGTTGTGTGTTACATGGTATAATCATTGATTGTGTATTATGTTTTGTGACTCTTTATCTAATTGAATCTTTCTCTATGTGGAATTGGGTGTTCATTGTGTGACTCCTTTTATGTTTGAATCTTTCTCTTTAATTCTATGTGACATTGGGTGTTTATTTTTTGAATACTTTATGTATGGATCATATTCTATGTGACATTGATTTTTATTTATGAGATTCATACTCTATTTGACACTGTGTGTTATCATGCATATTCATTTTCTTGTTAATACATGATTCTATGTGCTTACATCTAGGATTGTCTATTTAGATATGGATGTTGTGATCCATATCACACATTCTCATATTTTTGTGTGATGTCTTGATACATAAAAAGCATATTTTACATAATTATTACTTGGTGCTACTATGATTTTTACTATGATGGCTCTTCAATACATGCCTCATTATTATATATAGCTTTACATGACACATGTATTCCATAGGATACATATTTCATATATGCTCAGATGATGTAATATTTATATGATGATATAATATAATCATGTTAACACATACTTTACATGCTTACATATTTTCCATATAACATGATTCATATAACTCTTTTATTTTGAGATGATTAATTCATAGGGTGCATTCCTCACCTCAAAAAGGGGGCATACATAGTAAGATTGTTTTAGAAACTCAGTCTTTTACACAAATAATTAATATTTGGGTACAATAAATTTATAATTTTGGCTCAAATTATCACATGTTTACACATATTATTAAATATGGTCATAGATTTGGCTTAGATTAAGAGCATATATCAGATATTATATAGGATTATGAGTGGTAGTTCATATATTCCATGGTATCATTACATAGATTACATGACTCAGATTACACAGGTTATAAAATTGAGGGAATATGTTAGGCATATGTTGACACTTCATAGATATAATGATATCTTAGCACAAATTATATGACTTATATTACACATGTTATTATATTGGGGGCATAAGTGAGACTTCATAAAATATTATTTACTAAAAATTACTCAATTTATAATAATTTTTACTTGTGTATTACTATATTGAATCATAAAATCCATTTATATCATAGATTCATAAAACTTACCCAATTACTTAGATACTCAAGTTTTACTCAAGTTTATTTCCATTTTAGGTCCCATTCTCAAAAAACACAATGAGTAGTGTGATTAAGGGTTTGTATGACTTAAATTATAATCACTTATCCATATATGATGAGGGTTGGGGCATATTTTTATCAATCCATGGTTTATGCATTGGCATCTCCATGGGGAATAATCACCCCATTCTCCACTAACTCTAGAAGGTAGCTTGGTTAATGTGCATAAAGGTGAATTTTTTCCATGTTATTTCAATTTAAAATATTTTTTATATTTTAATTTTATATCATTAGTGTAATCTAATTTATTCATGTTTCATTATAGGTTTTGCATGGATTAATCTCAACACTTAATCTATACCTAAACATACACATTGCAGTTACACTTAGATATCTCACTCTATCCCTTTACTTTAGCACTGTCAATAATATTATAAATGGGGGGATTTAGTTACTAAAATTTGGTATTAGATACTTTATAATGTTATTTTTGACCAATCCTTATTACACTTTACTTGTGTATATACAACTGACTCTTATTCAAACTCACTCCTAACCATTCACTTATCTATAGATTCAACCTTCCCAATTTATCATTATTTATGCATAGGATTTCCCTAGCATATACCTAAATATTTTATCAACTTACTCAAACTATATGCTAATCTAATATCACTATTCTTGTTTCATGGACATCATCAGCCACAATCAAATGGTCTGATCACTAGAGACATCTACCTTGAATGAACTCATTTGCATCCCTTTTGATGGTTATTTTCCCAAATTCAAATCCTTCCTTTGGGCCAACCTATATATTTTTAATGTTTATTTTGAGGTAAATTACCAAAACATTTATCTATATAATCATATCAAGCCTAATCATATTCTTATCTAGCACTCACTTGAAAAATCACTAGTACACTAGGGAATACATTTGCACATCCTTGAGGCACTACCATAAATCATCCAAATCTATAAAATATGAAAATTAAAAGCTCCAATCCAAGTTTTAATACCATTACAAGGTAAAAATCATATATTTTCAAGTGTCAAAATCTACACATGAGATTTCATAGCATGCACATTAATTTCACACACAAAACTAAGTGGAAGAACTATGTGTGGTTTTAGCCCTCTCTAAAGTATTATAATTTAGGCAGTGTTTATCCACATAGTGGATGGTGTTTTATTTCACCTTGACCCATCCTTTCTAACCCCTTTTTACAAGTAAGGTGAGTTTTACAATGGAGCTAGCATTTCAAGGTGAATGAAGATGAATATGAACATATACACAGTCCCAACCTATGATATCACATGGAATACCTATTACAATAAATCATAGTGATATCACCATGAAAAAAAATTATCTAATTTCCACATGCATCCAATAGTATCAAACCCATCCCAGTATGTTTTAACACTCATATTCTAGATCCATGCAACCAAATACCCATTCCAAACCTATGTTGATAAATGTACATTATAACATAATATAACATAACTAAATAAAGATAAGTGCACTTATTTTAGGTTACTTCCAAAAGTATTAGTAATAATAATTTATTAATACTCTACTTGTTACATTCAGATATACTTAATTTAGACATATATTATAAAATCTGAATTAGTCTCAAGTTTTACCTTGTTTAACAAAATAATATAAAACTTGTATATATTCTCACATCTTGTCTGATAGGGGAGATGATATTATATTATTATTCAATTATACATTATTTTTTGTAAAACTAACATAGGGTTCCTAACACCAATACTATTGAGTAAAGTGGACAATGTTGTTAGACATCAAGGTAGACGTGCCATACAAAGTTAATGAATTATCATTGAAATATGGATTTATGTGGTTAATTATGTGCATATTAATTCTCATAAATATAATTATAGATGATTATAGAAGATTATTATTCCCAGGGTAATGATCATATTCTTGGTAAAATAGATTTTGTGTAAATGATACCAATTAATTAATACCAAGATGTACAAAGGCCCAGTTAGTAGTTTGTGGTATAAATTTTTGGATGTCTTAAAAATATTTTATCCAAATCATATTTTGGTTCCCTTAAGATATATGGGGGTTTCTTAGGTCACTTTATCCAATTAATGTTTTTTCAATATGTTATTAGTTAGTCAGGGCATGCATATCCTAGTGAAACACCTCCTTTAATAAATAAGATAATATAGTGTTATGTTACTAAATTAATGTTAGTCATTAATTTAATTATGTTAGTAATTATATGGGCTTATAGTTATTTTTTTGGACCATTGAGTCCCATATGAAAATTATATATACAAGCTTATTAAATCTTAAGGAATTAAAAATACATGTAACATTCAATGTCAATGAAACTTGAATATTTTATTATATTATGATATCTTATTATAAATAAAAATCATGTTTATTTTCACCATAATACTTTATACAATTTTTCCTAAAAGGGTTAAATATATTTTCTCAGTTACCTTGAAAGATAAAATTATATAAAATATAATATTTTCAAGGGGTAAGGGTTCATCTTCTTTTCTCCCAACCCTAGGAGAGGGATTGCTACAAATTTATATATAGCTTGTTATTTTCCAAACAATTTGAATGCAATACAAGTAATGGTTTAAGATAAATTTATTCCTATTGAGTTTTAATGTTCTTATTTTATGAAATCATGCATTATTTTTCATACACATGTGAGATATTAAAATTCTCTATTTTATTGATTGTATGTTAAAGTATAGTCTTCATAAACTTTGTGGTGTGAACCCATGTAAATAATATTTGAACCAATCACATACATTAATATTTGAAAGGGGACTTTGTGCTCTCATGAAATGATTTATACTTGCATAATATTTATTTCTATATATTTTCATTCACATGTTTGGGAAGATATTTCAACCTATTTCATTTAAATTCCAGTTATCCATGTGATCTTCTATGTATATTCCAGTGTGGGTTTCTCAATCTCCCTTACATTTCATCTCATTCTCTCTCTGTTTATAGAAATTTTCATTTCAATTTTTTTTCCTTTTTACTTTTAGGTAAAAATTACTCAAAACATTGAAATTACCCATCATATGAGGAGTTTCCCCTCTCAAACATAGAGGAAAATCACCCATCACATGGTGATTTTTGAAAATTTTAAGTCGTATCCCATTGGGTCAGTCCATGAACTAAACAAATAATTTATAGTGACATAAAAAAAATCCAACACTCTTAGATGTCAATAGTGAGCATTGGTATTGTCTTTCACCAAAATCCAAACTCAACTAGAACCAAACTATTATATAAATATAGAAAAATAATTAATAAAATATACAAAAATAAGATAAAACAAAAGGAAATTTCCATCCAACATAAGTTATGATATCACCTGGTCTATTAGTTCTGATTTTAATTCACTAATGAAAAATCCATAGGAATTTTAATAACTTTGTTCCTTTACCACTATTTTTTTTCCCTTTGATTTTGAAATAGGGTTGGAAAACCCCAAATTAAAACAAACTAGTTTTGACACCTCCCCCTATACTTTTATAACAATTGGATAAATATACACGTAAGAGAAATAATAAAATAGTAAATTACACATCCAAATGATCTAGGATCCCTTATTTTTACCAAATATTTTTTTAAAATAAAAAGTTTAAGTTTAAACAAAATGAGGTTAGACCTTATGGATGCACAATGTGAAACTAGTTTTCATTCCTAACCATAATTGGATAACATAAAAACATTCATTAGATGCCAATTTTTTTTAACCAATTGCATATATCAAAATATAGCTCAAATTATTCATATAAATGAATTAATCTATCTCAAATACTTTAATAAATAAATAATTATTATATAAATAATTCGCAATTTTACAAAACAATAATGCATTTGAAATGTGTATTTTATCAAATCTACAATGACTACTAAATAGTTTGACAAAAAATAATGATTTGAAATAGATTTTCACCATTATTATCAATTGGAATACAAATCCAAAGAAAAATTGACTCACTGAAGCACATTTATTTCATCTTGTAATAACCCCAAAACCCTTAAAAATCATGCTTAAAGTCCTCCAAAAACATGTCATATGAATGAAAATATCTTATAATAAAATATTGAATATCTCATGTGCATTCTTTCCCACCACCTGGTTCTATGATTTCTAATAATTTTTTTTGATTACATACCTATGGATCATTTCAAATAAATTTCATAAGATTGAAAAACATTCATCTCTACTTTTCATGCATTTATCCCTTTTATTTTTACATGATACTTGTAAATGTGAGTTTTGACTTACCTTAACCCTACATGAATTTTTTGTACATACATGACTCTCATTCCCCATAATATCACATATTCATGGCTTTTACAGGTCTAACCTTCCAAATTTACTCTCAATCACCTACAAGAAATCCCACAATCTATTTCAAACTAGTTAATTATCATACTCATACATCTCTAGATCATCATATCAATTTTCCTATCTCATATACAATAATATCAAATTCAAAACATACCATCTAACAATAACATTTGAGTTTGATGGTTTCATCTTGTGCTAAACAATGCCCATATTTAAAATTTAAATCATTGTATGAGTCATCTTATATATTTCTCATGTCAATGGTGTGTGAAATTACCCAATGAGTCCCATACAAATATAAAATTAGTATAAGCCTATTATTTATCTATTACTCATCACTTAAACATATATACACTTATGCACATTCAAAGATACTTTCATACTCTTCCCAATTTACTAATTAGTCACTAGGAGCATGTCTTAACGAAGTCTAAAGCACTTAAGAGCCAAGCCAAATTTTCTAATTTCCAATTATCAAGTTCTAAATTATAGGTTGCATCCATTGAATGAGAAATATTTCACACATTCACTTAACAGGGAGTGATACATGTGGTTTGACTTCCCTCTTTGGATTATTTTATATATAGGTAACACTCAACTATTTAATGGGTAGTGGTATGGGTTACCTCAACCCACCTTTCATACCCTTTTGTAGACTTAATTTTATCATTGCAAGGGGACCTAGGGTTTTAATTGAAAGAGATAGATCTATATAAGTCACACACATCATTAAACCTTGGGATCATACACAAATTTTAAATACAAGTAGTTTCACCTACCTATATCAAAATAGAGATGCAAATCCAAAAAGACAAAACTATCAAACTTAAAACATAGAAAATGATGGTATGGATTTGAGGCTAAGATTATTTTTTAGGTGTATATAAAGATCCATATCCTAATTTAAGTATCCCATAGTGTGGTATTTCACATTTCCTACCACCTACCTATAATATCATTACTATATAGTACAAGGAATTTCCAAGTATCTTATCCTTTGTTATACTTTCTATATTTAGGAAGTTATAGCTCCAAATCAATTTTAGGCTTTTACATTTAAATTTTTAATTTTATGTATATTATGTTAATCAAAATTCATTTACACAATCTATATCTTATTAGGGTTAATATTAATCAAAAATAGGGTAAAACATATTAGTAAACCCAAATATTGTATCGAACATCACCAAACCCTAGGTTTCCCTTAGGGTTTCTTCCTCCATTCTAGGTTTCATATTCTAGTATGTAAATATTATTTTCATATTGTATCTCTTATTTTAATTTATACAATACACATGGCCATAATGTATATACATAATTTATATTTCCTTACTTAAGCTATGATTTTAATTATTACATGTTTATTTCCTTTGTGAAAAATATGTAATGAATATGTAATCCAATGGATCCAATATTTGTAAACTAATAAGGCTATACTAACTAATAATAATTTCAATCTTTACCCAATCCATCCTTTTATAATATCCAATCCAAGTTGCTTCTTATCACTACTAGGCACCAAAGGGCATGAATAATTCCCTTTGTTCCTCCTATTCATCCTCTTCATGGAGCTTGTTTGATCATTGAGTCTAAAATTAATCATGAAACAAGTACCATGAATGCTAATCAAATAAATAAATATGTATATTTATCACTAGATTTGATGACATCAATGAAATATAAATAACTTCATTTCCTAACATGAACCCACAAATTCATGTTTCATTATTATATGTAACAAGAGATGTTAAAAAAAATTCATTGTGGTTATCGTATCCAAGGAATAATATGATCCCTTTAATATTATTAATAAACTTTTTTGAGGTACCACTTTTACCATGGGTGTTTAGACATATACCATTATTACTATGCCTATGTCTATACCATTGGTTATACATGTCTTTCCCACCCAAGGTGTGTGGGAAACACAATGGTTCTCTCATATTTACATTCTTATTTATACACAACCAACCAACATACTAAAATGACTATGCATGTTACATCATCAACCTCACATATTTCATGATCCTTTGAATATATTTTTTCAGCTCTACATGCCAAGGTGTTACCATTAAAATAAGGTGCCTTTGGATTTATTCATTATATGGATTTGAAATATTTTCTTCATAATCCATTAGCCTTATATATTTCAGCCTAATATATAACTATGTGTTGTTTATCTCCTAATATTTCATTGTATGATGGTAAATATGACCTAGAACAACACCTCATATCCTTTTATATTGAATGCTTGGGTTATGCATCCAATGATAAATTATTGATGAAGATATTTCAATAAAATATAAACAATTATTCTTTAAAATAATTTTATGATCTCCCATCCCTATCAATAAGTAAATATTATCCTTTGTTGGATCAATTTCTAGCACAATTCTTTATCAAAATTAGTTAAAATTATCTTATGCTCAAATTTATAAACTCAATAAATGATCCAATGAGATAACGAATGACTATGTACTATGATATAGTAAAAATATATCTAGCATAACCAGTTACATTTCTAATAATGATATCTAAGATATCTTCAACAATTATTGCTTACACCACTCCATGAGTCCATTATAATAAAAAAATCAAGTTATTCAATCAACTATATCATACAATTAGAGATTGAGAAGTAAAGCTCATATCTATGAAAAAACTCAAGTTCACACCTAATGATAAAAATAATTCAAATTCTAAGTTTTAAATCAAACCAAGCTACAATTTTAAATAAAATGATACCAATAATGAATCCAAATCAAATCTTAATGCAATATCATAGCCTAAAATTAGCTTCTCTTATCTGCCCCACCAAAAAGGTAGATCTTATGATTACCTCAACCTCCTCATGTTTTTTTTTTACATAAGTTACTCAAATTCAACCTTGTATCTCTTCCTCCACCATAAGAGGTTGATATGAGCCAACCATTAACTAAGAGTTTTGACAATAATCATATTGTCACTATCACTGATGTGTTGGACAATCTACAAATTGATGCTACAAACTAAGACATAAGATTGTATATACTAAAATATTATATTAAGTAATTTCAAATGAAAATATTGACACACATTTACCACACATGAATTGATTTCATAAAATGGTCTTAATATACCATTATCTCACATATGCATGCTACTTTATGAGTTTGACCCTTTCATTCTATAGTTACACACATACAAAAACCTCATTATCTATTTCAAACCTGATTAATATCCTACATAGATATCTCTAGACCTTCAATTCAATCTACCTATACACAGGGCACTTATTTTAGTGTCTTTATTCAATACTAACCTAATATGGTTAGAACTAACCCTCTCCCATCAACGTCTAATTTTTAAAATCAAACCTTCCCTTATCATCATTCCATCTACATAGTTTTTTAATGACATGATAAAATACCCAATTAGACTCATATATATATATATATATATATATCACTTAATTTTTGGAACTTATCTAGTACACATTTATACACTATTACACATTGAGGAAATCTTCCCTATTCATCCTAAATTTTGAATATATCACTAGGATCAGACACAATCCAAGTCTAAAGCATAAAAAATCATGTTAAATTAATAATTTTCTAATATATAATCCAGATCATTTGTTGTATACATATAGCAAAGGATAATAATTTCACAATCAAAGTAGGTTAGAGAACTACATGTGGCTTGATTTACCTTCTCAAAGTATCAGATACATAAGCAGTGGCCAATAATTAAATGGGGTGACTGGGTTAGCTCAACCCATTACACTTTCCCATTTTTTTCAATTTTCTAGCCCTTGCAAGCACACTTAGGTTTTTAAGGTGGAGGAGGTCAATTTTTATATATGTGTACATCATTAGAGTTTAGCATTATACATACACAGCTTATAACGATAGGTAAATATGATAGTATAGTTATAGTCCTTCATTTTTTTAAAGGTCAATATTGACCATCACATGTTAGTAATGTTATAAAATGTTAGCTTAGATACAATGGAATTGGTTGTGCACAAACATAAAAATGGTTCTTGAACTAGATGAATCACATACATGTTGTAGTCAAATTTATAGTTCTAGAATATAGTCATAGTCAAATAATTAACCAAAAAAATTAAGTACTCGTCATATTTTTTACTTGCTATATTTACTATATGCCACTTTTCAAATCATTACAATTTATTTCAAGATTTTACATTCATATTCATGCTTAAATGTCATATCTTAATATTTGAATTATTCTGCTAGTTTTTATCCTATTAGGATTTCAAAATTAAATAAGGGTAAAAAAGATATAATATCTCATTGATGGTAATAATATTGAGCTTATCACACCCTTAGATGATTCAAGACCATAATCTAACAAAAATACAATGTTCAAAACATTTTCCAATCCTTTTCTGAATCACAAGATAGCAGAAACTAAGGATACTTATGAAGTGCATTATACATACAATATACATCCACCTTATTCTACATATGATCACCCCTCTGATAGTATTATTGGTACATTGATAGATTTTACAGTAAAAATACCCATGAATATTTGATGATAATAATATTTTGGATGATAATTCATATTTCAATTATTTATTTATATGAGTTTATGTGGATTTATAATCTATTCATATTTTCATGATAAAAAATGGTTCAATTGATCATGTTTGTATGATGACACTTTTGCATTCTCATGGATACACACATGAGAATTTAATAAAAATAATAAATTTAGTTAAATTCTTTTATGGATAATGGTAAATCCCCTTAGGACACATTGTTTTTCATCTTAAGGTAGGCCATGTAGTATTTATTACTCTGTTCCTAGTCTTACCAAGTACAAGGTTATTTTATATGTTATTAGGATATCCCTTGGATATATAATATACTATGTAGTACCATCATTAGTACATCAATGTGTCAATTATATACATTGTAATAGAGTAGTGATTTCATATTCCTTATAGTACCATATTCCACCACAAGCATTTCCTCTTCCACCCCCCACCACCACCATAGTTGGTTGTTACACCTATTTAGCATAATTATTCAAATATAATTGTTACAAATATTTAAGATCATTTTATATATCCAATTACTAAAACTGTTAAATATTATGTTTTGGAGGTAGTTACCACACAATATCCCAACTCATTATACATGGTTAGTTATGCATCCTAATCATCTTTATTCTACACAAACTATTCAAACAAAATTAGTATACATTAATATATGCCCAATATTATAGTGCATATTACATCAAATGGTCAATCAAGACTATGATGGATAATAGGTGATCCATATTCTATACTATAATTAGTGACACAATTCAATATGCTCCATATCAAACACAAATATAAGGTTATCCTACTATATATTTTCACATTATGTTTTGCACACTCAATCTAATCATCATGCATAAGAAACTATTGTTTAACCTTTAAATATAGATTGGGGGAATATAGGGTTAAATGGTTAGAGATAGCCTAGGGAACAAAGTTAATAAAATTATTTCTATATCAAACTAATTAATTAAAAAACTTAGATAAACATATATTAAATTTATTTTGTTGAGAAATGTTAAAAATGGAAAGTACATCTATTATAGATATTACAATGATAATGAAAATGAGATACTTAGTTGGTTTTGATGCTAATATGGATCTAGATATGGAAAAAGAAAGAAAAAAACTCGAAAAATATTTTGTGTCAATCATCTAATTTTATAAATTATACCTCTATAAATTTAGACACTTGTGTCTACTGAGACAGTTGCATCGATTCTACTATTTAACTCAAACATAGATGTCTATTACATAATACTTGATTAAACTATATGGACCACCTAGATGCTTCTAGGTTCTATGTCACCTTTGCTCTGGTGCATTTAGATCTGGGTCATGGACTATTGTTCCTTATAAAATTACAAAACCCTATTTATTCATCTTCATATTCATTGTGGGAAAATGAGTTAGTGGAAACATGGTGTGAAGTTTCCCTAGATACCCTTCTATCAATGATTTTTAACCTATATATCCAATTTCGCAAAGAGGTTCTTAAACTTATGTATTTATTTCATGTGTGTTGGCTTATGTGTGCATAAGGATTAAATGTGTGACAATCAAGTACATAGATTGACCTCAATTATAACTTGGAAAATTTGGCTCATGGGATACTCTTTCAGTAATTTAGACCTGTATATGTGTTGTCTCTATTATTGATATGGAAATATGATAAAATAGGGAAGTTTTTCTTGCTTGAGTACTTGATTAAATGTCTTTTGTAAATTACCTTATGATTATTTGGTCTATGCTAGGTTTTTACTAGGTGAAGAATGAATGAGTATCTTGAATTTATATCAATACCTTAGGAGAATATCTTACATTAAATCACTTTAGTTAAACATAGGAATATGTTTCATTTATAAATTGGATGATTTTAGGGTACTTAACACTTACGTTAGATAAGGACACTTGTATCGACATAAGCACCAGACTAAGATGCAAGTGTCTAGGTATTTGGAAAAAAGGTGTAGGTTTATAACTTGTACAGATAGATGATAAGTAGTTCTACAACATT